>JAVFBZ010036113.1:0-10843 GCA_032466195.1 Katharina tunicata
ACAACCCCCCCCCCCCCCCCCCCCCCCAAAAAAAAAAAACAGCAACAAAAGAAACAAACAACAAAAACATAACAAGACAAACAAAGCAGCAACAAACATTTCCGTTATCACAAATTTAATATCTATAACATTTAAAAGTATAATAGTAAAAACAGCAAGTCGTAAATTGTTTCATAATCAGCTGAATATGTATGTGAGTATATGACCATGATAAATCTCTAGTATTACACCATGTGGAGAAAGTTATTATTATGGCATGTAATATATGGTTACAGATAATATATAACTGTGTATATCCCCAAAACTCTGACAGACGATAGAAAAATATTAATACACAGCAAACAACGTAAATATCTCTTAAAAGTATATATATGTTTCTTTACCTTGCTACCAAGCATTGTAGCGTTTTCGTCGTGTTATCAGGCATTGTATTCGTCATGTGTCAGCTATACATCACTGGTTCTTTATGCCTTTTTTTCTAAACCCCAAAACAGAGCATCGTCTTTGGATGGCGATATAAGCTTAGCAAAGATCTAAGCAAAGATCGTGTGTTGTTGACAATACCACTTTCGGTTTCTATCTGAAAACGTTTTCTAATCTAGTTATATGACAGATTTCTCTCTATAACACGAATGATCATTTTATATATTTATTTATATCAATTCTATTTTTCTAATCATTATTTTGGCGTAACGTCATTGCTTAAGTGTTTATTTTTTAAACATATTTTTAAAAAATATTCGAAAAAGTTTTAATTTTGGTATCTAGCATGTGAGTTGATAGATTGATTGGTATTTAACGATGTGGTCGAGGGTATTACACTTAAATAACAGCGGTGTACAGAGACATGAACAGAACTAGGACTGTGTGAAGTGCTAGCTCTGTAGGAAAGATAGAACTAGAACTGTGTGAAGTGCTAGCTCTGTAGGAAAGATAGAACTAGGACTGTGTGAAGTGCTAGCTCTGTAGGAAAGATAGAACTAGAAATGTGTGAAGTGCTAGCTCTGTTAGAAAGATCATTTTCTTCCAGGAGTATGTGTGACGGCGTGAATGTAAGCTCAAAACCTGCTTCCCCTAACCAGCAGACACGAGCATATAGGAGTATGTCCATAGAGTTTCTAAACAGACAGTTTTAATCTCAGAAATACATTGTCAAAAAAATGTATCAACAATTGAAAAGCACTAACTTAAGAGCACAAACATAAAGTGAGTAAATATGTTGAATGTATATATGAACGCTTCTCATTGCAGTGCATAATCGATTAATATTGCGGTAAACTGAAAAATGTGGAGAAAAAAGACAAAAGCCTATGGAGTGCTATATTGAACTGTCAGCAAGTTCATTGAAATTGAACAGGGCTTTAATACCCTTCTGATAACATGAGAAAACGTAACTAAAATATCAAACAGGGAATCCTGATGTCACAAATATGCGTAGTTCTTTGTCTTTAAATGGCTGAATGCTTATTGCAGCTCTGTTTTCAATTTACATTGATTCAAGAGTTTGGATCAGAGCTAAGAAACGTGGAGGATTGTTGCGTATACAAATTTGCATTGATTTAATTCTGTTGTTGAACGAATAAGAAGCTAAAATCTGAATTTTTTAAAAGAAACATCTGTAGATCTATTTCAATGAATACAAGTGTACAACAGCTTATCGTAAAGAATATGGATTTCATGATACGTGTAAACCGATGTGTGTTGTAACCTCGAACAAGAATCCAAACTTAAAGTTGCGGTTTCTTTTTTCTTGCTCAAGTTTCCTGCTGTAATTGTTTACTTGCATTACTGTACTGATTACTGCCATTGCCACTGCGGTTCCCCGTAACCAGGTCGACTGGCCATTTCCACCATATATGGATAGCCGTTAGTAGGACGTGATTGCTGATAGAACGCCTTGTTATAATAGGGATCCTCCATATAGGCTGGGTCCTGGATCAACATGGGACCTCCTGCGTAACGGTGCTTTAAAATCTCATCGGAATCCTCCATTCTGCGCTCACTTTTGATCATCCATGCTCCAATGATGTAGCAGACTGAACAGATAGCCGCCACAATCATACCACACCAGCCCAGGATGTACGACCAGTCGTACCGCCGCTCAGAGGCCTGTTGTAAGACCTACAATCAGACAAAGGAAACATAACAATCGGAACTAAAGAATTCATCGATGCAATGCGTGCACCTTTGTCCAGGTTTACTGTTCTGCTATACAAGTGACTAAAAGCCTAATAAACTTGAAAGGGACCAAAACTGGATTACTTGGCCCATGTCTTGAGAATCAAATTCTGGCTATTGGCAGCGTGTAGCCATTTTTATCTTTTCAGACTAAGGCTATCTTTAATTCCAGTAGCTAGCGTATTTTATAACAAAGGGAACTTAAGTGTATCTTTTATTGAATTGCAGGGCTGACATTGGTTCGATTTCCTCATGGGTATCTGTCTGCAACACAATCTGAATAAGAATCTGTTCAAATCGAGAAAGTGTGATACTAAAACAAGCAAAATTATTGTAAATAGTCACTTTCTAAAGACCACCAAAAGGTGCGAAGGCAGAGATTGCTGTCTTGATACTCACAAGAGGCCAGTTCTGAAAAAATTCAGCTCCGTCAGAGTCGGCAGTAATCGTTGTTCTCTCGATGTATTCTGCTCCGTGGAAAAACGCAATGGCTGCAGCAGTCGAAAAAGCTGAAAAGGTAGGAAAGTTTACAGACATTGATGTACAAAATGTTAACCAGCTAATTTGCTAAGTGGGTTTTCAGAGAGTTTTCCGAAAGTTATAGAGTAGTGGGATACGAATTGATGTGCACTGTATTATTGTAAATACGATGTTACGCTACTTAAATATAAGCTAAGATTGTTGTCATTTGCTATCTACCTTTGCTACTGTAATCGTATTATGCCCAGGAGATGGTTTCTCTTCTCCTGATTGTCCGAGTCACGGGGACACGACAAACAGTTATTGTATTTAACAGGCAATTTATCGGTATTTTTACCGCCTAAATGACACAAGAATATTTCAAGGCAATTGATCGTAACGAGATTTGTGTTGTTAAGATTGATTCTCATGATCTTACCAGACGTGAACCCGAACAGTCCGGCAGCCTTCAGAAAACCAGGGTTTCTTTTGCAGGCTACCACCATACCAACGATGAACGCTATCACATATGTGACCAAGCCAATTATCATGAACGCCAAGTGACATCGTTGTAAATCTGCATGAAAGGTTACAAATTTCTTGTTAATACAACAAAAAGATAAAACACTTATTTAACAAGAATACGGACAAATAAGATAAGACATATATGGATTACATCTTATTGTTTATTAAGGTAGCGACGTTTCGGTGTAGTTATTAACACTGTTATCAAGCATATGGGAAACATATAGGTACCAACGGTGTTAGTAACTACACCGAAATGTTGCAACCTTAATAAACAAGAAGTTGTAATCCATATACATGTATGTCCTATCTTATTTATGACCTCCAACTTCTAAATGCCTCTAAAAAAATTCAAGAATACTGATGTTCCTTTTGACAACCCTTAACAATGACTGGCTTCTGCTGTTACATAAATAGCGAAATCTATACGTAGAAATCTCGCGCAATTAAGTATGATTTGTATGCATGCATGATCTCCTGAGATAATTGAATATTGCAAATAATTTGTTTTTCGAAAGGCGATCAAACATCTCAGTCAATGTTAAAGAGTAACCATATTTGAATGCTGGTTTACTGGAAAACCCAAAGTCGATGCAAGATGCTATACAGTGCATGAATTGAGTTTATGCACCCGATAAAGAGATTCGATTAAATTATTCTGATTAATCATACATGCTGATTGGATAAATCATACTATCGGAGGAAATATTAATTAATCCAATTCCTCGATGAAAAGACTTGTGACACAGTGTGAAATCAAAACGTGACTGAGATAATTACCACGTAATTGAATCGATTGAGCAGATCGATTATTTTAATGCCCCAATATCACAGGATGAAAGTCAGTTCTACAGGATTGAGAAGGGGACGAATCAATAAAGGTAGCTGATATCCCCTCCCCTCCACACGTTTAACAAACATGAACCCTTCCTTTGATTGAAGAAGATGTTGTTCCATACAATTGCAGCTAAGGGTGTTTCAAGAGGATTTAAGGGATAATTAATTATCCAAGCATTAATTTGGTCCAGAAAAAGTTGTTTGTTAAGTAACATTGTTCCATTGTTCTGTGAGACAGTTGTTTTTTCTGCAAATTTCCCCTTGATATAAAAATTCTCCCCAGGTTTAATTTCATGCAAGGATGTAAATTCCAACAGGTATAGTGCCACGTTTTTATTCCTAACATTTTTAATAAAATACGAGTAAAATCCTTTCTAGTTCATACTTATGGTAAGTGATTGTGAGTGTTGCAAGTAAAATTAGGTCGAAATCAAGTGCTGAAGATTTGCAATGGTGTTAGTTTAATGCAAAGAGCCTACAGTTTATGCAAACAAGTATCTAGATTAGCAATTTCGAGCGGTTATAACAACTTAGTTACGGTATTCTTCAGTCACGGCATAGAAGACTATTAGGTGACAGTTTCTGTAACATCCGGCTTTCAGAAATAAGTGAAAAACTATACAGAGGTAGTACGTGATATGTTTAAAGCCAGAGTCATTTATTATGTAACTTCAGCTAGGTTTGTGCGGTTTCTTTTGATTTTGAATTCAAAGATTTTTCGGCGTATAAATATGCGTTTATCAAATAGGTCGTTTAATATCGTCACTCATTCTAGTAATGAAGTAAAGTTTGTGTACCTGGAATTAAGTAGAAAACACTTAAGATATATGCTTTTAGTTTACAACAAAGAAGCTTATACAATGAAATAATTTTATGGATTCCAACTTCTTTAATTTTTATGGAATTCAAAACAGTCTTGCCTTCTTTGTCTCGTCTGATGCGTAAGAAAGATCATACAGAAGATCTCCGAATATATACGAAAATGGATCTCCAGTTATTTAATAGCAAGTAATGAGTTATTCTTGATTTCCAGATAATACTTGACAAAAATCTCTCTCTCTTTGATTATCTAGATAAATTTACGTTTAAATGTTTCAAGATTGAAAACGTTAAGTTTCAAGGAATTGAATGCTTCGATCGGGGATTTTAAGATAACATGCATTGACCCCACTACACACTTTCTGCATGATATACACTTCTTTTTTATGTTCATGTTTACTGACATTGAGTATGCGTGATAAGCATCAGCATGAACGTGTTATTGGTGTTCTATTTTAAGTGTTTGGCTCAGTGATCGACCTCTTACAGATTGTAACATCCAGTTTTTATTGACAGAGTTTGAGATACAGGGGTTTAACAGCTAAATTTAGACTCATTTCAAATCTATATTTGTGTATATGTGTGTACTTACGCAGCCTTGCCCAGAATTGTTGACTGTAATTGATGGAGTTTACACGGGGTTCATACAATACATTATAACACTTGCCATCCACAGCTGTTGTACTGGTGTCCAAGACTGAAAATAAAGTTGACATTGTTTCTTATTTCTGGTCTGTTTTGTTATGTATGACTTTGAACAGGCCAATTTCAGATATAGAAATAATAAACCTAAACTATAGACTTTAAATATCCTTTAGCATCACATATTAAAAACTACTCATTTATTGTGTGTTCGATCAGGGTTTTACGCCGTACTTAAGGTTATTTCACTCATTAGACCGTACACGACGCTGGCAACACAGAATACATCACGATACATTAAGAGGACACCAACAACAGTAATCACACTGGCACAGGGGTGTAGACTAATTAAAACTGTTAAGTCATCACATGTTCCAGATAAATTCTTAGATACAAGTTTCTAGATAGAGCTGAATCTCGAGTTGTTCTTGGTAACCTAAAGTTTCATCTCGAGAAAAGGCAATACATGTAACATGTAAATTCTTAATCATGGAGAACATATGTGGTGAATATGTAACACACATAGATATTAAGGTATGGGTTAAAATAAACACAACCTTAACATAGTATCGTTTATACTTAGTAATAAACCCATTAGCCTACTAATGAAATTTTAGCCCTTATACAAGCCAAATTGTTGATTTTAATTGATCTCGAGATGGCTTCCAGCCAAAGTCTGCGGATTTTAATCCTGTCGGTAATTGTTATTGAATGCGGAGAACAAGGCGATTTGAAATGACTGTGTCTCTAGCAATAGAGACATCAACGATGTTACACGAAGACCAGATTGCTTTAGCTGTAAAGTAGTAAGCAAATATATGAATCTTCGAACCGACAAACAATAAATAAATGACAGCGATAGCCAATACGACAAAATATGTATCTCACCATTTAAGATTTTGATAATTAAGCCTGTTCCAGTTAATAACATGTGGAGTATAACGTTAACACTAGATGGATATTAGTTCAGTTGAAATATTAAGAGCCTCAGGTGAGTCACAACGATAGCCAATTAGAGAGTCTTATTGATGAGAACAGTATGAGGAAACACAGGTAATGTGATATATGAACATTGTTTTGTTCACTTCATTTTTGGGTAGGCGTATTTGAATTGTTTCCGTTATTTGCCAGTATAGTATTGATATAAAAGCTAGCACAAAGGTTTATAGATTACGACGTCTGGCTTATGATCGGTAATCCATAAAAAAACATTCGTGTCTCAACTTCCAAATGCCTCTTATACAAAAGCAGCAAAGATATATTGTCCTACCGATTGAATTACGTGCATTCCTTTCGAAGTGTTCATGTATAGTGCTCTGTTGTTCCCGTTTTATACTACAGCACTTGCTGTTGTTTTTTCCCACAACACTTGCTGTTGTTTTTACCCCACAACACTTGTTGGCGCTTATTTTGCTTCGTGACACTTGCACGTGTTTAACCCAAAGCACTTCTTGGTATTTTACCCATGAATATCTTTTGGTCCTTTAACCCCATAACACTCTTTGATGTTAATTTTGCCCCATATTACTTGTAGGTGTTTTACCCCACATCAATTGTTAGCGTGTACCCCGCACTCTTGTTTGTATATTACCCTGGAACACTTGTACATTATTTACCCTAGAAACACTTGTCTACACTATACCACACCGTCTAGAAGGCGGTCAAGAGTATTACAACAGTACATTTCTGGTACATATACACATCTATTCTTCATCGTATTGTCCACACATTTTCATTCGGACATTTTTTTAGGTATGATAATGAGTTCTAGAATACGGCCTCCTGTTTCACGGGAAAATCGCAAGTGTCTAGTGTCAGCAAATCTGTTAACTTCCTTGTTAGCGGTAGGCATATGTCTCAATGGTTACATTTTATAATTGTTGATAAACTACAAAAAATATCTGCCAGACCACTCGACCTCATGATAGTCTTTTAAACCATAAGCGTTTTACATTCATTCTATCCACGTAGAAGGTCAAGATTATAGTCATGTGATAGAAATCAAACTGCGGTATATGGTTATAGTATTTATATTTACTCATTAACATTTCCCGAGGCTGGTACTTAAGTCACATTAATATTGCATATATGGTAATGATCTATAAAAAATGTGTTAATGATGAAGTTTTTTTGAATGGGTCGGTGAATGTCTGGTATATAGGTCTACAATCAAGTTACAATTAAAAGAACAGAAAAACAGTGACAATGCAATGTACTGCACGACTAATTAAAGAACGAGGCGTGCAGACCATGTTTTGAAAATACATAATACTGATTTCATTGCACTTAATATGCATATTTTAAGTTAGCTTACAAACGTAAAGTATTTTTGTTTTTATCTCTATCGTGAATGAAGACATTACATGGATAATATATATAAATTTATAAATTTATATCCATAACTGCATGATGTAAATATTGTGTTGGTCAGATTTCTGTGTTTTGTCTCTCCTGTCTATATCAAAACCAGAAATATACAGATAGACTTTGTGTAACTTATAGCGATGGACCAGGTATAGGGTTGAATTAAGAACAGTCAATAATAACAGTTGTCCCGAGGATGGGGTAAACTATCAGTGGGTGTATCTAATGGTATCGGCGTGGGCTTTTTAACTCGACCATCGATCTGGCAAAAACGTATTTTAAGCATTTAAAGCAATGGTAAAAATTCTTTAACGCGCATAATGTTTTGTGAATTAATGTTGTATTTCCTTCTTATAGCCCGAGTTGATGCCCTACTTTTTAAAATTAATTACCGACAACAATAGAGCTCATATTAAAATGACAAGGATAAACAAAATGGCGTTTAAGCGTATCAAAGTTATAAAAAGTCTGATACCTACATTTAGTTTCATTTCCTTTCAAACACTCTCGGAAAAGACCTCTATTTCTGGAATGGTAAAATCTTAAATCTTCATTGGTTTGTGATGCTGATCGTTGTTCAGTTGTCAGACGAGTCCGATTAACAGTGTAGGAGACCCAATAATCCGTGGCGAATGACAGAGAGTAAAACAACAAAACAAACGGCCCAAGAATACTGGCCACGCACATCAAAGAGGAGGAACACTTAACCATGTTGTCTATATACACATCACCTCAATCAAGGAATTAGAAAAGTTGCTTCAGACCAGAGTTTTAACGTCTAGTTTATGCACCTGATCAGTCATATACAAGTATGAACACACAGGTGGCCAACGCCCTTGTAAAATATAAGTTTTATCAGCGCATATGGACCTCATATAAAACCTGCGCGCTACTCGAAACTATCCCTTAAAAAGATCGCTGCGAAGAATAGGCGAACGGCAGTCTAGCATCGAATGTCACCTGAAATGGGACATCGTCTCAGGTAAATAGGCTGTGCTGTTTAAGTATGAAGGAAACTCAATCTGTCGACCAGGTCACCGCTATGCTTTATAAGCCCCGTAAAGCCCCTTCTCGCTCCGCATTTACACAGTCTGCTTTTATGTTCACTGATTAACCAAGCAGAACTCACTTCTCGTATGTCACGTATAAATAAGCGGTTCACCTTACAGAGTTTATCATACATACACAGCAGATATACACGACATGGTGAAAATTCCTGCTGAACACGACTGGACACGGGTTTACGTCATGCCGACACACAGACCTGTCAGACATGAAATCATTCAATCAAAACGTTGCATAAGTCACACATCTCTTGTAACACACGATTAAGCAAGTGAATATCTTTGAGGACAACTAAACAATGACATCTATAAGAAGGTGGTTTCAAATCCCCCTCTGTTTTAACGTAATTTCTCCTCAATGGACTTCGAATAGTACCCCAAAACACGGACAAACAACAACAAAAAAAAAACAACATAACAACAAACAAACAAAATACGAAAACCAACATATGCCTACCCCTAACACAAGCATACAAAACAACAAGCGAGTTACTATAAAATATTGTTAGGCAAACTTTTCTCATATGTTTAGGTAATGCTGTAAAGCTCAAAATGGCGATTGAACCCGACTTTTTTTCTTGTCATATAGAGAATCATGTAAGTGTTTGTGCCGTTTTAAAATTGTTTCTTTACATCTGATATATTGTTAAGTGTAAGTATGAAGTTTGGGTGAAGTGTTAGGGTACAATACGCAAATTGTAGGCGCGAAGGCATTGCCGTAATTATTGCACTTCATTGTACGATATATCCGCTTTTTATTTATAAACTGAATGCAGTGATTAGCAAAATCGTTC
Organism: Katharina tunicata; assembly: GCA_032466195.1. NCBI lineage: Eukaryota > Metazoa > Mollusca > Polyplacophora > Chitonida > Mopaliidae > Katharina > Katharina tunicata. The sequence goes on from JAVFBZ010036113.1 coordinate 9,683, forward strand.
AAGGCAATATATTTAAATAAAAAAGCAATGCCCAATAGCTCGACCGACACCAGGCCAACGTGAATATCTGGCCAACCATGCAGCCAGTTTCCAATTGGTAATATATGACAGTAAGTGCAGTTGCAAAGCTACAAAAGGTCTTTTCATTTTTATATTTGTGGAACTGTCGATGTTCATAGTTCATAGACTCTTTCGCCATATAGGTGAATTTCCCTGGATCACGACAGAACCCCCCCCAAAAAAAAAAATCAGGCAAACAAACAAACAAACAAACCGACAGACAATGAAAGTCTGTAGATAACGGGAAAAAGTTACCCGCCTTTCAGCTTACTACTATCGATACAACTTTAATACACTTATAACCGATATCGTTCTGTATATTTGTCGCATTTCGTTCCCGAGAGCAACGTTTTGTTTCTTAGTTTACGTTTTCCTTCAGCCTTCTTTTGTTTCCATAAATGTATTAATCGGTTGTCTAAGCTCTTCTCACATTCGAGGCAATTATTCATTAAATTTTGTTTATTACATGGTACAAATTAATTAAATCTACATACGGCAAGACATTTTCTGTGTTTGAGATACCAAATAGAAGCAAATAAGGATGAATACTGGAAAGGCGGTCAGTCAAGTTACAATTAAACTAAGAAATAGAAAAAAGTGACAATGTACTACTGCACGACTAATTAAAGTCACATACGCACCCAAAATTTAGATTTTTCAAATAATTCTGTTTGCCTTGATTTTTACAAGATGTGAATCTGCTTGTTCAAAAATTAAAATAGTCACGTTTAAATAAAAAATTATTCATTGGGTACAAAGCTTGACCAGGAGAAATCTAGCAGTTATTCGAATTTAATGGAAAGAGAGCCGGCTATATTTGCTCACAATGACTTTGATCCAGTCGAGGTGAATGACCTTGTGGGTGTGGCTAACACGGTTGACTAGGAGTGACGTCGGTACATCAAAGTGTGCCTGAGATGTGACAGCAGATTGACACATTTCCAATTAAAAATTCTGGCCGAATTTTCAGATTTTTAAACTTTTACCAGGCTTTTAAGTTACTTTACCTGCAAATCTGGGGGTAGAATTAACGGAATACATCTAACTTTTACTTTTTGATGAAAATATATATAATTCATGTGATTCTGTAAAAACCCAAAA
>JAVFBZ010036124.1:0-10843 GCA_032466195.1 Katharina tunicata
TTGAGGGACAGGTAATAAAATTCATTACCTGTCACATGTGACAGGTGGAACCAAAAAAACATTTCGAGCCCTGACATTGTATCATTGTAGTTATCTGCCTACAGAATAGCAAACATTTCCACAATCTGTGAGAATTCAAAGTAAAAGTATACTTCAGTGGGGTCTGTTTTCTTGCTGTTTGTAGGTAGACGTGAAAGAACCAGGATGTGCTATCTTCCGACGTTCAAGCAAATTCTTGTGTGCTGGTGATACTAGTGGGAAGGTAGTCACCGTTGTCGTTATTTTCTTTCTTGTTCTTTTTGCAGAGCAGGTGGTTGGTGTGAGCGTTCTGCGCCCTCAAAGCTAAGGTGCATCAGGTGTTGTGGTGTCCTGTAAATGTCCTGTGGTCACTTGTTTGTTGTCAGTGTCATTCAGCGTGGTTTCCTTCACCCATATCATATGGCGTTTGAGTGAAAATAAAATAAATGGCGTTAAACACCAATCATACTGGCAAAATGTGGCAATTTGTTTTGCAGAAATGTACACAAGCAAAGTATTAAATAGTGATGGAATTGGAAAACTGGCTGTTTTTCTTGGCGGTTTAATGTTTGCAACTCTTGAATGTTTACAATTTACATTTGGGCATACGGATAATTTAAATGTAGGGAAGATTTGTGAAATAACCTATCCTTCGATAACAGTCTATGTTATGGATCACACCCTGAAACATGATTGGGTCGTCCCTGTTCTTTCTGAACAAAGAGTTACATTTTGAAACTAGACTCAGATTGGATTCTCACCAATAAATATTGGACATAAACCTCTAGACAAAACGAAAGTAAACAGCTTACATGGCTTAATTTGTTTTCTTTCTATACATGCTTATTTCAATTAAATTAGAAAACACATGATAACTCATCAACACATGCTCCTTTTTTATTTAGTGTTAACATCACAGGGGAAGTTAAAACGGTGACAACTGTCCCGACCTGTCCTAAAACTGAACCAAAAGCGAAATAAAAGCAATCATGAAAGACTACTTATCAAACCAAAGCGTCACCGTTTCGAGGATGTACCCGGAAGTAAACCAGAAATGAATGAGACTTACAGAGCCTATTTTTCACTTTTCAAAAATAAATTTATGTTTATTAGATTACTATTGTATCTTACTGGGGTTTTTTTTTTTGAGAATATTTTGATATACTTAACGTTTATAGATACATTCTTTATGTAATATTTCAAATGTACTTTAATTTGAGGTTACACTGTTTGACCCGAACACGATGAACGCTGAACATGTGTTGGAGCCTCATTCTGGGTCCCTGTCAGACTTTGATCTCCATGGCAACCTTCTCGTAACTGCTGGATTCTCAAACAGGTGAGGATTGAAGAACGACGATACGGGGAAATGTTCTATTCTATAATGCATTGGGCTATCACTGTTAAGGGCTAATTGCACACCAAGCCGACTAGGTTCTATGTGACACAATGAGTAATTAGGTACAGTGGGCCTGGTAGGACATGTGGTTGAATTAACTCATATGCAATCGGGACTTGTTGGACATGTTAAATCATAGTCGAACGTCATCCATCTTGCATTGTTGCGTGACGTCAGTAAAGAAATGTTATAACCTCATTGAAGGAATTTGGCGCAGTGTGACACGACAACCTTTTCAAACAGCTTTGCAAGATTGCCCAGTCAGTGTCAGGACAGCAAGCGGGTGGTTAACCGTGGTGTCAAATAAGAAAACAAAAACTCCTCCCGTATATAACACCCTTTCGAAACGGTGATACAAAGTGAGCCATATACCTTAACACTTGAAGTAAATCCACAGTGTTTTTTCAAATTAACTAATGTCCCTTTACAGTGAAATACTTTATACATTCTATTAAACCCCAATCAAACATAAAAACCAATAAGCGTCTTAGTTTTGTCGGTTTAGGAGAAATTTCCAGTGGCTGAACTTGTCGAGACCACAGGTGTTCTAACCCATTTCATCATTGATAATCCTTCTCTACACAGGATGGGTAACCTCAATGTTGATCGCTTCATGATGGTGTATGATCTTCGAACAATGAGAGCTATGGCACCCACTCAAGTGATTATAGACCCTATGTTCCTGAGATTTGTGCCGGCCTATTCTAACAGACTGGCTGTTGTTTCGCAGGTCAGTACTTTGATTATAAACCAGTCCATGAGTAGTAATTGTGTTAAATAAAGACTTAATTTATATTTGTAGCCTCCTTCCGGGTTTAACAAACACATAGAGTTGGTAGATTGTGTGGTTGACGTGTTTGATTGGGCGTACCGAGTCAAAACGTGGCATTTAGAGTATCACAGATACGGAGGTTTTAAACACAATTCTAATCATGGGTGGTTGGGTAGTGTCCTGATACTCTCCGAGCTAAGATGCAGCCAATTTGTTAGTGGTGTCCTATTTTTGTAAATGTATTTTGGTGGCATCGCTTATGGTGGTTTCTTTTACCCAATGGGCTGGCATGTCGTTCTATAAGTGAAATAACCTTTAATACGGTGTAAAACCCGAATCAACGACAGTGGCGGTGGTTGGGTTGGGAGCCTCCTGTGACCTGTGCTCTCTGAACTAGGGGGCAGCAGGAAGCCCATTTGTTCTGGTGTCCTGTTGTTAGTCTTGTAACTGTATACTGGCGTCTTCTATGTTGCCAGCATGGCTTATGGTGTTTTCCTGTACCCATTGGGCTGGTACGCCGTCAAATTAGTGAATAGTACAATACAGATTGGCTTCCTGTTTACCCCATATCTCTCAGAGCCCCAGGGCACAGGCTTCCTGTTTACCCCATAGCTCTGAGAGCCCCAGGGCGCAGGCTTCCTGTTTACCCCATAGCTCTGAGAGCCCCAGGGCTCGGGAAGCTCAGCAACCACCTCTCATTGGTTTGACTGTATTTTTTTTCAGACTGGCCAGTTTCAGTTGATTGAGGCGACAGCGATGACACCCGCCTCTATGATGCTTTACCAGATTCACACTCACGGAGGACTGATCATGACCTTTGACATCTCTTCCTCATGCCAAACAATGGCCTTTGGGGACAGCACAGGTTTGCTTTGAAACTTTCAGATTGTTCAATCTACTGCTGGCAGTTATTCAGACAGTTTCCTCCCTCCATGATTTCTTTCTGAGCTACTTTCACTTATAACATACATGTACATACATGTGCAAAACTGACCTAGATTTAAGGGGTGTATGCAGTCGTAGCAGGGATTGATTAAGGATTAGCATTTATTTATTGGAAACAGAATCTTCGATTTGAAGTTTCTAACATGTGAATGTACAGTACTTGTATATTTCCTGAAAGATACATTGTTGTTAACCGGGCCCTCTGACTAATAATGACAGTTAAGTTTCCAGCTTGCGTTCATTTCTCTCATACTAAGCCCAAGAGAAAATTATCATTCTAACAGAGCTATTTGACACAAGTGACTTCACATTTGGAATACACTGCCGCCATAGTGAAACAACCTTAATCACTGCATTAAACACCTAGTCAAGTCTAGAAGGCACCAGCTGATGGCTGCCTCAATTATCTATGCAGCCAATCAATGAGATATTTTTATAATCTGGTATGAAAAAAGCATTCCGCAGAGGTTTTAATGCAGAACAGCTGCCCTGATAAAACCCAAAGCTAGCAAATTAAATCTTATTCTATGTTATTCTAAACAGATCTGTGGAACTACTAGCAAATCCCTGCCATACAAGTTGTCTTGTGTATTTTTCATCAGCTTATTGCTGGTCGTTTGGTGGGAGCCTATTGTGCCCTGGTGCTCTCTGAGCTAAATGGCACAGGATCCTGATTTGTTGTGGTGTCCTGTTTTGTTATGTAACGTTTTGTCCTGTCATGCATGTTGCCAGCATCGTTTGCGGTTGTTTCTTTTACCAATTGGGCTGGCGCGCCGTCATATACGTGAAATAAGCTTGAGTACAGCGTTAAACCCCAATCAAACAAACAAACATCAGCTTGTTTATTTTTAATACAGGTGTGTATCGTCAACTGCTGAACCCTGAATACTAAAGGTATTATATGTGATTTTCTGCAGGTTATATGCATCTGTTTGGAACAAGTGACCATGCTGTGTTTAATACCTACCCAGAAACTACAGAATTTGTACAACCGGTAAACAAATTATTTCTTCTATTTTTTGTCATGAACAGTTTTAATATAATGTATATACTTGTGTACACACTTTTGGAACTTTAGGAATACCCTAAATCCTCAACAAATTCGACCTGAAGGGCATAAGTTTTAAGTAATTTATTTAATTTATCAATGTGAATTTGGAACTATTTACCAAATCGAATGCTTTCCGTAGGTCGATAAAGCATGCTTAGACTGATTTTCCTGCGGATATATTATTTTCAACAATACTATTAACAGTAAAAATATGATCAGCGTAAGACCTACCAGATCGAAATCCTTTTTATTCGTCTGCTAGAAGAGTATTTTGATCAGCATAATTACAGATTCTTTTGTTAATAACACCACTGTAGATTTTGTATAAAGAGGGTAATAGACTTATACCATGATAATTGTGTGGATCTTGAGATTCCCTTTTTACATCATTTAATAGAGGAAAAAATAGAGCTTTTGACCAAATGCTTTGTAGTAAGTCATTCATAAAACAAAGATTAAAAAATGAAGACGAATATCTTTTACTGGTTTGTATTTTAAAACTTCATTTGGTATGTTGTTAACACCAGCTGTCTTATAGTTCTTTGTTCTGTCGACTGCCTGTGATATTCCACTCCACTCAAATACCCTATTTAGTTCCTTATCAATGTTTGTAACATTTTCTTTCTCGGAAAGTTCCTCTACTTTATCAGCGTAAAATTGCTGATAAAAAGTGTCAGAGGATACATGTATATATTATACAATGTTTTATATTGTTCAGCCCAATAAGATAGAACCTTACATTTATCAGTAATAGTGCCATCTTCACCTACATATTCCATTGGGATTTTGCATTTGCGTGACGGACCTAAGTTACGAACATATTCCCAAAATTCATGTGGGTTATTTGAGTGAATTGATTCTAAGTGGTCACTGATTTGTTTGTCGTATTGTCTTTTAATCTGTCGTAACAAATTGTTTAGCTGCATCTTTAAACTCTGATTTTAGCAGATCTTTGATACGTTTAATTTCTTTATATTTTACGAACATCTTTTCTTTTTCATGCATACATTTCCAAAGTTCTGATAATCAAGCATTCCAGTAAGGCTTTGATTTTTTGTTTTTTTTACGAGTTCGTTTTGACAGCGCGCTAACAGGTATTAAGTACTTGTCCATTTCTTCTATTATGATATTAGTTAGATCACTACATGTATATTCACTATTAATAGTTTCCTGTGTATGTCTTACTAATTCTATATTATCAATGAACTGAAAAATACAATTTCTTAAGGCTGGAGAAGAATAATTAACAGAGTTATGTCCCCTTGCTCAAATAGTTATGGACTATTCCTCTTATTTACAGGCACCCAATCATTTGAACCTTCTGAGGTCAATAAGTTATGCTACATGCAAACCAGCATTTCCTACCCTTATTAAATCAGACCTCAGTTTATTACATTCAACTCTAGTTAAGTACATTTCTGGTTGCAATTCCGTTTTATATATACAATACATGTATAATCAACTCAAACTTCCCTTATCACTTTAGTATATTAGTGATGGAGAGTTGCACTCGTAGTACCTAAAGTGAGCAATTAGAATCTATATAATGTTGTATATCAGTAGTTGTGTTTTTTTTTTTTTTTTCTTTCTCTTAGCATTAGTAAGTGTGTATTTTTCGTTTGTATTTTTCAGCCGGAGCCCATACCCCCTGTCCACATTAATGACGAGCTGACGCCGTTTTCTGTTGTACCGATGCAGTACCCCACACATGGGAGACTACTCTCTGACTGGTTGCCCTACCTAATGAAGAAAGTTTACAGGTAGGTAGTTCAATACACATTGTACTGTTAAATAGACCTTAATTGGGGGAAGTGTATTGTAAAGGCTGTTAGCAACAAAATTTATATCTAATTATATTCATAATCAAGTATGCACTTCCTATGTTCAGAAAGCCGAAGCCAGTTGATGCTGACATTCTCCGTTCTATGAACATGTATCAAAACGTGGGTTATGCTCCTAACCCTGGTACGAAGAGGCGGAACCAACTACAGTACAAACTCACAGACACTCACAAACACCGTAGTCGCAAATCCAGCGTGCCGGAATCTCCTCTGGGCAGAGGTAGCTATTTCATTGTACCTTGGTCATCCTTAGGCCTTACAGCTTTTCTTACAAAAAAGAAGTCAAATTGGAGAAGACCAGTTTTTAATTCTGATAAATGAAATGTCAATATGAGATTTTTTTTTTGAATAATGTTAAATTTTAAATTTATGTTATATAACACATTTTATGGTTGTATGAGTAACGTTACAGTTTAGTACACTGCCTTCATAAAGGGGAAATATCCTTGAGCTTAAAGTAAATGTGAGTATGACAGAAGGACAAAGCAAATAAACAAACAAAGATATATAATGTAAATGATGTACAGTATGGTGGAAATAGACCTTTGTGACTTCATAATGTATTTATCTTTCTGTTTTAATCAGGAGATGATCCTTTCATAGTTGTCCCTAAACGCTACAGACGTGTTGAGATCAAATACTCAAGGCTCGGAGTAGAAGACTTTGATTTTCGTCATTATAATAAAACAAACTTCGCTGGTCTTGAGACACACATTCCCAACGCTTATTGTAATTCCATGTTACAGGTAAATCTGAAGAAAAGTGAAACTATTTATTCCAGATTTGATCTCTTTGTTCTTCAGTGTAATTTAAGCTATTCTATGTTAGATGATGTAGATTTACCACATGTTTTAAGAATGCTTTAAGCTACTGGTTGGGCGGAAGCTGTGTGGGCCCTAGTGCTGTTGTTTCTTGGTGTGTTGTTTAGCGTTTTGTAAACGACTGTGGTTGTTATTAATGCTTTACCTTGATAAGCCATGGCAGATATGTCCCGTTACACACCTGAAAAGGCTGACTTAAAGACTTAGTAAGTTTTTTTATCACTTCCTATCTAGTATGTTAGATGTTAACTTTAATTTTTATAAAATCATCGGAGCTGGTCTGTTTGTGGTGTCATGTTTTTGTCCTGTCAGTGTGTAGCCATTCGGTTGTCTAATCAGTTGTTCAGTTGAAACCTTATACTTGTGTTCATTTATTATTTCACTTATGATAATTAGCACTGTTTTTAATAGATTGTCATATGCTTTAGGAAAGCATAGCACTTTCACATTATTTTATAGTAGTGTCAGTATTTATTAGACACTTACATGAGTTTATTTGAATACTCTTAAGAAGGCGTTCATCAACAAGCAGGTCAATATGCTATGCATTCTATTTTTAGTGTGGTCAGTCATTATGTCTTGGTGGTATTGATATAACAAAGAGTTATTTTTTTCTGTCTTTGTATTTTTACAGGTGTTGTATTTCATTGAGCCGCTGAGGGTAGCTCTGTTGTCACACCTGTGTGGGAAGGAATTCTGCCTGGCCTGTGAACTGGGATACCTCTTCCACATGTTAGACAAACAGAAGGGACAGACATGTCAGGTACAGCTCAGACACTTTAACCTACCTCCCTACAGCTATTCCGGGGTGGCCCGCGCGGTGGCTTAGTGGTTAGCGTTTCTGACTGCAGATCCTCCTTCGATGTACCACACAGGTTCAAGTCTCCGAGTGGACCTGATGTATATGAAGGAGTCACACGAGGTGACTTCGGCAATCGCTAGGGCGGTTTTACGAGGTTTCCACCCGGTTTTCCGCCGTGTTGAGTAGAGTAGATTAAGAAGTGGAGAACCCGTCGTCATATAAATGAAATACCTTTAAGTACGACCGTAAACACCAATCAAGCAAACAAATACAGCTATTCCAAAACAACGTTATTAGGGTCTACTGTTTAACATTCTGTCTTCGTGGTTTTGAGGAAGGGAAGGACTAGAGACAGTGCAGTGGTCAAGTGTATACATTACCTGATGGTCAATGTAAAATTAATTATCCTAAACTAAACATATTATTCTATGTTGTAGGCTGGTAATTTCCTTAGGGCTTTCCGAACAATCCCTGAAGCGGCTGCGTTGGGTCTGGTGTTAGGAGATGCTGAAGAATCCATGGGAAGATTCAACCTGCCTCGATTAATACAGAGCTGGCAACGCTTTCTTCTACAACAAGTTCACTCCGTAAGCAAGTCCTTTCATTTTTTCAGATTCCAAAAGAAAATGTGTTATTTACAGTAAATCAATAAATCTAATTGCTGGTATATAAATTTGCAACAAATCTGCACAGAGAATCCACGTAAAAGGTTTCCACCTGAATATTTAAGATTCAAATGACCAACAGTGCGCTTTTTTATCGTGTTTCATTTAGCCTCTGTGGCTCACTCAGACTTGAAGCAACTGGTTGTTTGGGCGACTCCTTGTGGGTGATTTCCTCTCGTGGTTGGGGGTTTTCTGACACCCTAAAATCTAACTCCTCCAGGTGTTTTTTTTCCCCCATCTTCAAATGATAGAAGTAATGTTAATAATAGTAATATTACATATTTGACAATCCAATATATTTTAAAACACATAATAAACTGAACAGGCAAACAGCCGCTTTTCAAAGGGATTACAACTTGCTCATTGCTCAAATCAAAGTAGTAAATTGATGGAAATCTGTGATATCTGTTATTGTTAACAACAAAACTTTTACCTTCAGAACTGTTACCACAAAATTGTCATATTGAATACTGTAATAATATATATATCTGCCCAACGAGAAAAGTTTTGGGCAGTGGTCACCTTAAATAACATCCCCACCTAGAAGCAAGGATAATCATACTAACAATTTATATAGGAAATTCTTCACTTCGCTCCAGGCAATACATCCAATATGGCTCCTATTCTTATAATCCCTGTGGATTGCTTATTTTCGCAGGAAACTCTTCAGAGGATTGTTCAATCGACCAATGATGAAATAAGTGCTGACTCAAATATATCTGATTCCACTGCAAGTGTGGAAACAACAAAGAGCTCCAATGAAGGGGAGACAACTGATGACAAAGACAAAGTAGAAAAAAAGTATGTTGATTGTTTTCTGCTTTACCTTCATCATGTCTATTGTATTGATTTTGTTACTGTTTCTGTATTATAATTATTTGTTGTATTTAAAGAGAACTATGATGTAGAATCTGTATTATTGCATGCCAGCCCAATAGACGCTGGCTCTTTATAAAATAGACAATGTTGATCAGATTGTGTTATATGGATGGCAGGTGGGACCTTCCATTGTACTTTGCACTCTGATCTTAGAAGCAGTCGGACGGCTGTTTGTGTTGGGCTCCTGTGGGTGGTCTCAATAATGGAACGGTGTGTGAAAAAATGAAATTGTGTGAAATCATCATAAATTATGTCCCCTTGAAGTATAACCCACGTCATTAACGATGACACATGTTTGTATGTTATGAAACTACCCACAGGTGTGTACAGGTAACTATTCTCACTGTTTATCAGGTAACTATTCTCACTGTTTATTATTGCTGCATGTTTTGTGTCTTATATGTTTTGTTTGCTTTGTGTTTTTCATCAGTGGTGAAGAACATTTCCTTCTTAATTTAGATAAGTTTTGATAACACTCAGATAACATCCGAGAACAAACTAGCTGACCTTTATCAACTTGATCTTTACAGACAAACAGAGAGCTCTATTATTAAAGAGCTCTTCGGTATTCCTACATCCACATTGCTGCGGTGTAGATGTGGCCACCTGGTGGACAGAGAAACAGAGTCGACGCTCATCAACCTTGCATATCCAGACTGCTTCCCTCAAGGTAAAGTCCCCTTTAGGACAGCTCTTTCTTCATGGTAATGCTAAGAATGTAGGGAGTTTTCAGTTAATTATTTCAGGTTCCTATCATAAAAGTTAGACACCAAAGCTAGTGGATCGAAAGGTAGACAGCAGAGATGGCTAGAGAACAGCTATTTATCATTTTGATCTCGTTAAAACTCACTGATACCTGTTCATTCCTTTAGTTTTGCATTATCCAGAAAGGCACAAGTCTGTTTTCTGTTCATATTTCTTACATGTATCTCCTCAGTGGTGCTTGTTTTTTAAACAGTGAGGATGAAAAGTTGTTTTATAATCATTTTATGGTCATTATTCTGAGCATTATAGTTTTACTGAAAGGAAATTGACTGTAGAAAGTTCAATGATGATTTGAGTTAATAACATGTATGTACTACATGTACTTGTGCTGATACCCTTAAACACAGGTCATTTTAAATTTGAATTTTACTTTGATTCATGTTAAATGTTAACAATACTTCCAGGTTCTGCTGGTCCCCCTGTTCAGTTCAGTTTCTCTGAGGTGTTACAATACAGTATGGTGTCGGAACAAAACACACAGGCTTGGTGTAACGTTTGTGACAAGTACCAACCTCATGTAAGTTCTCTGGTGTAATGTTTGTGACAAGTACTAGCCTCATATAAGTTCTCTGGTGTAATGTTTGTGACAAGTACTAGCCTCACATAAGCTCTCTGGTGTAATGTTTGTGACAAGTACCAACCTCATGTAAAATCTCTGGTGTAATGTTTGTGACAAGTACTAGCCTCATGTTAGTTCTCTGGTGTAACGTTTGTGACAAGTACTAGCCTCATGTAAGTTCTCTGGTGTAATGTTTGCGACAAGTACCAACCTCATGTAAGTTCTCTGGTGTAATGTTTGTGACAAGTACTAGCCTCATGTTAGTTCTCTGGTGTAACGTTTGTGACAAGTACTAGCCTCATGTAAGTTCTCTGGTGTAATGTTTG
>JAVFBZ010036135.1:0-10842 GCA_032466195.1 Katharina tunicata
CACTCAAAACCTTAATATTAACACTGATTGGTTCCCGAGAAATTACGTCACGGCTCTAAATTTGGAGAAAGTGGCGGTACAAATGGAAGGCGTTGATGTGTCACTGGACGAAAACGTAAAACAACAAAATTTGAACTGTTTTTGGCAGAGTTGCAATCTTCTCAAGATCAGGTTTTATAATAAATATATTGTGTAGCCATAAGGTACAATCTAGCTTTTCAACGCAAACTAGACTTTGGGGGAAAAAAGATACATCGTTACTAGTACGTCCTTCAGTCTGGTGCGCTACTTGCATGATGATGTGTCCATTTGCTGTCACATCTGGGTCATGATTTGATGTACCAACATTACTACAAATCAACGGCTATTAGCCCCACCCCTTACAAGATTCAAAATGCTGACTCGTTACATATAAGGTCATTCATCGTGGTGGGATCAAAAGCGTTGTTGACACATGAGGGAAAATAACCAGCCCTCTTTACGTTAAATTTAAATAATATCAGAATTTTATCTCCATGGCTCGTGCAAGGCTTGTAGGCTACCCATTGGATTTTTTTTTATTAACATAACTTTTTAATTTACGAAGACACTTAACAAATTGTTACAATAGAGCTTTAGCGTGCAGATTTGTTAAAATTAAAACCCTAATTTTGTGTGCGTTTATATGCGACTCTTTATATAGACGACCGTATCATTTACATCAATTTACTGAATAACTATACATAAAATGGTGCTTCTTTGTTAATTAAATGTACCAAATAACGAAAAAGGAGAGATGGTCGAGTAAAATCATCAAGCGTGTATTTCGCGCGACTATTTTTTAAACTTGATCCCTGACCAATGATACCACGTAAACAAAATGCAAGCCAAACAAGCAACTGTAAAACGTAATTTGATTGGCACATGGCATCCAGTCTAGAAAGATCCCTCTTGTGGCAATCGCGGGTAAATCGGCCTTGGTTTAGCAGCGACTGTACTGGACTGTAGTAAATGTTATGTATCAATAGCCGCTGCGTTGGAGCGTAATCTACTGCCAATAATATGTACAATACCAATGACGTACATGGAAAACTGCAATTACTAAAAGATATACATTATTTACGCAAAACTTTTAATTCACTTTTTTCCACTTATTTTCTTTTATTTTTTATTTTATTTTATTTTTTTCATATGCTCGTTATAAAAAATAAATGATAGCATTGCAGTTTTTGGTGGGCCCCCTTTTTCTCCTGGCAACCAATATTTTTAGGCCCAGTCCGCCACTGCGTTGAAGGTGTTGTAAACTAAATGTCTCAGACACTATCGCTTCTCGATTTCTCCCCAATTGGCCACGGCTATCTGACTGAGATAAATGAGAAGACGAGCCGAGGAAATAAACTGACATCAGCAGGTGACAGCCGCGAAACAAGAGATTTGATATAAGAAACGGTTAACAACGCCGTTTCGAATTAAATGGATCAGAATAAGACAGGGATAGTGTCTAATGGGTATAAATTAGGTCCTGGCGGGGAAATTAAAAAGTCCACAGCAATCGCTAACAACGTCAAACTGATCTATTGATCTAATCTAACTGCAAGATAAAACGACCACGAATCATTCTCAATACAACAATCAAATCATTAATTATTTGCAATCCTATTAACAGATCTTGGTTTTTGTAATGGTTAATATCGTGCTATAAAGCCGAAGATCTTCAATTTGTCTAGATCAAAAGAACATAATGCGCAGTTGACAACGCGCAACTTCCAGAACACATTTAAATATATACAACATGCCGGTTTAAAATATTTTAGGAATAACAAATCAGAATAACAAATTCATGTAATGAAAGATAAAAAGCGGTGGCACATTTAGACTAACTGGTGATATATCATAAACATAATATATAATATTTATAATATATCACCAGTTGGTCATATGCCACCTGCTTGAGTTGTTTTCCCTCCTAGATATAGACTAATACGGCTACTACCTAATTGATTTTTCATTACATATCATTTATAACATTCAACACTGTATACTGTACTATATTGTTAATATAATTTTATGATTTGTTGTAAACAGTTCTCGACATTTAAATGCACTTGGGTTTATGTAAAGCAATACGTCGAAAAATACAGTTCTGTTAACTTTCTGTTAACAAGCTCGTTTTTGTCAACCCAATCTCGCGTGTATTGCAAATATTACAATGTCGTTCATTCCTAGGCACATTTCCCGACAGTCAGATTTCAATTGAAGGGCATGACTTCCTGTTCTGAATTTAGAAATAACATTGTTTATATCAAGAATCATTAGGTACAATTCTGTTTTAAAATGCAATAGAATAGCGCCTTGGAGTATTATATGCAGCCGACTCGCCATTTTGGTTTGATGTTTTAGCGCTCCTTCCACAGTCTTAAATCAAAGCATTATAACGTTGTACTGTCTGTGTGTCCCAGATACAATTAATGCCACCTGGTACAAATTTTCTTCACTTTCAATCGGCGTGGAATATTAGCAAAGTGTTCTTGCTTTCAAACTGTTTATACGAAACGTGAAATAATGCTTTGTTTTCATTCAACAGTTTACATCCATATAATACAATTCTAACATATTTTTACTTGTACTGGACGTCAACCTTGTTTACTGTAAACCGTATAGTTAGCAAACATCACAACCGTAGACTACAGGGAGTATTCTACAGCCCATATTTAGGTGCAGATGCTGTATCTTCTTTTACATCAAAAGGGGCTTTTAGAGCCTGACAAAAAGGTGTTTCTTGCAGTATTAAAATATCACTTCTACAGTACCACTATATGTACATAAATACAGCAGAAACGTGTGGTTTTCGTTTACAAAAAATATCAACTTTTGTTTTCTTTCTATTCACGTTTTGTTCCCACATATCACAATATAACTCGGAAGAGGTTAACGCCTGTTGTAATTTGTCTTTAGAACAAATTAGATTCTGCCACTATAGCTGTCATCATTAACATAAAGTAAATGAAACGGTTTAAATAGATATAAGTTTTGTCGGCCATTTCTTTACTTTAGGTCTTTAACCTATCAATATTACTGCCCAACATGAAAGTTTCTATAGGTCATTTCTAAACAAGGAAAAGATCCCCTTGTGTCACTTTCTTAATTACTTTTCAAATTACCTCTGGAAACATAATTTGATGTTGTTATACATGTTTTAGACAGGTTGAATACATTTACCATCAACTCCGTTAGCACTAATTTTGTATCTTAAACCACCCGCCCATAAACTACTAAACGCTTTAGAATAGTCGACAAACGCACAGTACATGCAATTTATCCTTGGTGTTTAATTAATATTGTAGATACTGATATGAAGAGGTTTTACTAATCATGTAATAAAAATGTGCGTCATAAAAACATTACAAATTAAACATGTTTAAAGGAATTGACGCAATGTCGTTGTTTAGGTCAGGTTCAAGTTGGAAATAAACCATGATTCTTTAATTAATAAATTCTGTTTAATTTGGCTGGATGCCAATATAGTGTGCTCGGCTTTAGTGGAATTATGGTGTTTGATAATGCAGTGGTCTCCAAATGCAGAGTTTGTGTAATGTTTTGAACTTGGGTTGTGTTCCTGCATTCTTTTCTTTAGATGACGGATGGTTTCACCAATATAGAAAGAGTCAAATTCACCACAGTTCAATTTGTATACAATTAGACTTTTACGTTCAGACTCTTCCTGATCCTTGTAAGGGAAACACAGCCAATTGTGCAGACTATTTCACAGACACATTAGATATTAACAAACGGTATTAGTTTGTTCAGTTGGTGTACTTCGTGCTGAAGGCGGCGAGAGGCAGGTCCAAGAAAAGGCAGTCGCAGTTGCAGCATTTGGAGACCACTGCATAATCAAACACCACAATCCTAATAAAACTGAACACACTATATTGGCATCCAGCAAAAAAACAGAGTTTATTAATTAAAGAATCATTGTTTATTTCACAACTTGAACCTGACCTAAACAACAACATTGCGTCAATTTCTTAAAAACTGTTTAATTTATACTGTTTTTACTACTTACATATGTGACCCTCAATGAGTTATGTAATTAACTACCTATTGTTATGCCTTTGCGCTATTCTTGTTTTTCGTAGGCATGCAAATTGCATGCATATAGTAGTTTTATCTTGCACAAGTTTCACAACTAAACTGTTTGAGAACGTGACATTTAATTGTGTATATATATAGTTGAAATTTCAAAGCTCTTGCGCCAATGTCGTTTACCTTGATAATGGAATAAGTTTATTCGGAAAGCTTGGATTTGTGTAATTATGTTTTATGTATTTACTGTCGTGTGTTTTATTATAGGCTTAATTAATATTCAAATAAAGATTGAGTAATAATAATGATAATAATAATAATAATAATCTTTATTTAATCTCGATAGCCTTTGTAGGTGAAGTACCTGTTTTCACAAGGGTCGAGAGCAATAGCAGGTACATAATAACAGTTATGAGATATATCAATATAAATATATTGTATACATTAAAACATGTACACCAAAGTTATTCAGATTAAGTATTTATGTACAAAGTAAAAACAATTTGTATATATCATTTTTAGATAAAGTATGTTTGTACCTAGTTAAATATATGTAAATCATTTATATATATCACAGTTTTTATGATAAAATATTTATGTAAACATTTAGAACTATATATCACAGTTATTTAGATACAATGTTATGTACACAGTTAAGACATGTATATATAGTCATTTCACAGTTATTTGAGTAAAGGAGTTATGTATATAAAATACACATGTACATGTATAGCACAGTTTATCTGAGAAAGTGTATGTGAATTGTTTGAAATAAAAGCTATGACAGGCCCGTTTAAAAGAATGCAAACTTTCGCAATTTCTTACATCCTGTGGTAGTTCGTTGTAAAGCTTTGGACGCATGACTTTAAAATAAGATTTTAAAACATCCGTTCTAGCAAATGGAACGTTAAAAGTTTGAGAAGGTATTGACCTCAGTTATCGCTCGGGCTTATAACATTTAAGTAGGTCAGATAAATATTGGGGTGTATCACCACACATAATCTTGAAAAAGCAGAACTACAATATTCAACTTGTATCTGAAAAATATGGGATACCACCTTAATTCATTAAACATGTCAAAGGAAGGGGTGATTGCATCACAATCTAAGATGAGGCGCATTGATCGTTTTAACAGTATATTTAATCTATTTATGTCATTCTTGCTACAATTACCCCATATCGTTATACAATAGTCAAAATACGGCATCACAAAACTATTATAGAATTGTTTTCTGTCCGACAGTGGTAGTAACTTTTTAATTCTACACATAGATACAATTTACTTTTATTTTTTGAAATCACTTCGTTTACATGGGATGACCATGATATGTCATTTTAAATTGTAACTCCTAGAAATGTAGATGGACTGTTGTGCAGTAGCCTTATCTGAAACCGGCCTATGACTCATTGATAATGTTATAATTTTCAGATAACAAAGATTGTTCACTGGCAAACAATTTACCTAGACAGCTAACAGCTTTCATTGGACGGCAGAGTGTTCAGAGTTACTGATATCCCAATAATTCCTAAACATAGGAAAAATGATCCCTAGCAGCAACCATTCTTTTGAAACACTATATGTGTCAGACACAAGCTTACAAAATGTGTCGTATACGGGCAGCATAATTGCTAAACTTGTTTGCACTATTGCATTTGAAATCTGGTCACACCTGGACGCCTTTAAATGTTAACGGTTGTTCTACGTTCTCAATTTCTGATAACTAATTCACATTTACTAATTCACAATGCTCAAATCATCGATTTTCAATTAATCTGTGTGTATGGTGTGAATGGTTACGTACTTTGTTATTTGTGTTTATTTGTTCATTTTCCGATGTTAGACCAACGTGATTTTACGTCCCAATTACAGACTGACGAGCTTGACTGTGGGATAAAAACTGGGTAGAATCCAGAATACCCACGTTTCGTGCTGTGACAGATGACGTTCACAATAAACTCTAACATTGATTTTTTCAGCTATCGTTTCACTCTATATATCGACTTCGGAATTCTATATGTATAAATTGGCAAACATCTAAAAGAAGAAACAATTAGCCAGAACAAGAACCTACATTACATTGTAATTCTTATTTATCAGATACACAGATTCTCCTGGACAACTTAGTAAAATCGGTTGATTTCGTGTTATATCAGGCTTTAAGTATGTATCCAATATACGTCTTCAGCGAAGTCATTGTATAAACGTGCCTTTTGGTATATTTTATTATCTCTGCGATTACTACTCTCATTGTTAATAGGGAGGTATCGTGTGATTTATAATATATGAAATGTAGTCTATTAACCTAGCTTGTAATTTTAAACAGATACAGCCTTTCTATATGAAAAAGCCAATTGCTCAAGATTTAATACGACTGACAAGGCCTCCAACCGGGTCAACGCGTATGATTTGATTTAGTTAATAAGAACCTGTTGATACGTGATGATATAACGAGAAAAACTTTAACTCAATCTCAGTGACTTCAACGACAGAAGTAAAAAAAATAATTTATATTCTTACAACAGTCTTTGCAATATCATTTCCCTCGACTGGACAGAACCGTTAGTTTTATAAATCTAGTCAATGTTACAACTTTGCCGGGAGAAATTACATTATTTGGCCACTGCAGTAGTTTGTCGGTTCTGCTAATAATATATCTAAAAATTAAGGACAAAATTCTCCACTACAAAAGGAAGACCAAAGAGTTCATGATTCAGACTACCAACATTTTGATCAGGCCTGCAATAGAAATTAAGTTGAACCTACCAACTTCTTTGTTTCTATATTTTCCGTTCACATTTAAAAATCTGACATTAAATAGCGGTTAGACAATACATGATATTAAATACATAACTGACATGCAATGATGTTTTATGCAATTTAAATCTTCTTTTTTCGGATACCGTCTGGAAGGAAAATTTCTTGCCATTCTGGATTGGTAGATTTATGATATCTTTGTCTCAATCAACACTATTGACTGAAATTGTCCCAATCTTGTTTCTATACCTCGTATAGTATATGTGAATTCCACCAAAGATGTTCTGCAATACAAACCACCCGGTACAGATCAGTTCAATACACGCCATAGCTAGCGCTCGCTAATCCATCTGAAGACTCGATTCAGAATGAAATGGAATAACCGCTCAGGCTTTCTTTAAATAGAAGAGACTAGATTTACATTCAAGTATTCAATAAAGACGAACTAAAATTCCTTTCCAACTCTTTGACCAGCTTGCCCCGTTGCTATACATATATGTTCAAGACTAAACCTGTTCTTTCGTGGTTTTGTTAATCTGGATGCCCTTCAATGGAAAGTCACCAAGACTAGCTTTAAGTTTCCTATACTGGATTTTACTCATAGCAAGTGATTTTGCAACAAGGATAACTTCAAGTGTCACAAAATTTCTATTTTCTGTGTCTTTGGACATGCCTTCCGTTTGGATAGCCTTCGCGTATGTACAGCTAAACTGTATGAAATGACAAACTTGTATTGAATTTCTTCCGATAACTGTTTCTGTATAAGTACATATCTACATAGCTGAGAAATTACCTCTTTCATTGTTTGATAGCGGTTATACTAAGTACTTTAGGTTATCTCACTTATTGCGCCGTGTCAGGTCAAAAGAAAACAACCCTCGACGTAATAATAATAGAATGATTTAATTGATATGGTTGACGTACTAAATGGTATTACGCTTATATTACGACTTTGCATTGCTGGCGTATGGTGGTAAACCTCTTACAATCCAAAGCACAACCTCCAAAGATACAAGAAAGCCTCCCTGTGCCTAACATCGACAAGGTGATTGGAAAGTATACCGGTCGAAGGACTCTCTACAGTGCAACGCTCAACCAACTGACAAAAGCACCGACCTTATACTTTTATCAGTTTCCAATCAAAAATGCTTAAACAAAACATAAAACGGTAAAGACTATCGAAACCAATAATCCCAGAGAATGATGGAAATAGCTAAGATAGTGTCCATATGGGAGGTGAGTTAACTATATGTGTAGACTAATAACAATCAATATTGACCAGCTGTGAAGAGAGATATTAACACTGAAATGCAGATGAGATTCAGTGATAAGTGTATGTCTCTATAAAATTATCACATATATAGACAATAAATCATCAATTCCAGACAATGAACATGTTCTTTTAAAATTCTTCCAGATCGTTGGGCTGATAATTCCTAGAAGACCTCTAACGTATGATTCAAAACAGTACCAATTTAATATAACCTCTATAATTCCCCTTTATGTCACTTAATATTTGTGACACCAACTACGTTATTATTAAGTGTATAATGGTCTCATCAAAAGGCCGCTCATAATTAGTTTTGTCTTGTTCCGCTGATTAAAGCATGAATAATTTTGGCCTGTTCTTTGGGATCTCAGGGAATCACGTTACCCGACACTGAATAATCTCAGGGAGTCGCGTTATCCGACACTGAATACTCTCAGGGAGTCACGTTACCCGATACAGAATGATCTCAGGGAGTCACGTTACCCGACGCTGAATAATCGCAGGGAGTCACGTTACCCGACACTGAATTTTCTCAGGGAGTCACGTTACCCGACACTGAATACTCTCAGGGAGTCACGTTACGCGACACTGAATGCTCTCAGGGATTCACGTTACCCGACACTGAATGCTCTCAGGGAGTCACGTTACGCGACACTGAATGCTCTCAGGGAGTCACGTTACGCGACACTGAATGATCTCAGGGAATCACGTTACGCGACACTGAATGCTCTCAGGGAATCACGTTACCCGACACTGAATGCTCTCAGGGAATCACGTTACTCGACACTGAATGCTCTCAGGGAATCACGTTACGCGACACTGAATGCTCTCAGGGAGTCACGGTACGCGACACTGAATGCTCATAGGGAATCACGTTACGAGACACTGAATGCTCTCAGGGAATCACGTTACGCGACACTGAATGCTTTCAGGGAATCACGTTATGCGACGCAAAATGCTCTCAGGGAGTCACGTTACCCGACACTAAACACTCTCAGGAAGCCACGTTACCCGACACTGAATACTCTAAGGAAGTCACGTTACCCAACACTGGATGATGTCAGGGAGTCATGTTACCCGACACAGAATGATCTCAAGGAGTCACGTTACCCGACACTGAATGCTCTCAGGAAGTCACGTTACGCAACACTGAATACTCTCGGGGATTCACGTTACCTGACACTGAATACTCCCAGGGATTCACGTTACGCGACACTGAATGCTCTCAGGGAATCACGTTACGCGACACTGAATGCTCTCAGGGAGTCACGTTACCTGACACTGATTACTCTCAGGAAGCCACGTTACCCGATACTGAATGCTCTCAGGAGGTCACGTTATCCAACACTGAATGCCTTCAGGGAGTTACGTTACTCGACACTGAATGATCTCAGGGGGTCACGTTATCCGACACTGAATGACCTCAGGGAGTAACGTTACGCGACACTGAATGCTCTCAGGGAATCACGTTACGCGACACTGAATGCTCTCAGGAAGTCACGTTACGCGACACTGAATGCTCTCAGAAAGTCACGCTACCCGACACTGAATACTTTCAGGGAGTCACGTTACCCGACACTGAATACTCTCAAGGAAACAAGTTTCCCGACACTGAATGCTCTCATGAAGTCACGTTACCCGACACTGAATGCTCTCAAGGAATCACGTTACCCGACACTGAATGTTCTCAGCTAGTCACGTTACGTGACACTGAATACTCTCAGGAAGTCAAGTTACCCGACACTAAATGATCTTAGGGAGTCACGTTACGCGATAAATATCTATAAAAGATGTTCGAAGTGATAACTTTATGAACGATATTCAATCAGATGTAGATATGTGAATACGCGTTATTTTTGGATAATTAAGTGAATAGCTTACAGGAAAGTACTTTACAGCTTACCCCCATCTTACCCCCCTCCATTTGATTTTAAACTTGACACTTTGATTAGAAACAGACACACGTCGCGAAACGCTTAGTGAAATTGATACATGAAACGCAGATAAAACACTTACGTTGAGTGATGTCTAACTAATTAATTAGCTACGGTCAATTTCGGGCGAGTAGCTCAGTTCTGCGGTTATCTATTTCTCAACCAGCATGTTGCACGGTTGTTGTTTTCGTCGATATATGTAAATACATTAACTGTCGTGTTTTTGCCAAGCCGTCAATTCGGCAGATCTTAAGTTAACAGTATTTTCATTTTTGGATAACTGTCTTTTGGGTTGA
This sequence comes from Katharina tunicata, assembly GCA_032466195.1. Taxonomy (NCBI): domain Eukaryota; kingdom Metazoa; phylum Mollusca; class Polyplacophora; order Chitonida; family Mopaliidae; genus Katharina; species Katharina tunicata. Next base: position 10,318 of record JAVFBZ010036135.1, read on the forward strand.
CCCAACAGCTATGCAAGTTAAACCCTTGATTAAATCGAGCCCAAAGGTCTAAGTCAGATCCCTAAAATAGGAAATTCTCCTTAACAATGGTCATTTTCTAAATGACAAAGCAAGGTTAATGTTAATTGTAAATCCCTAACATCCCTAAACATTCGTAAAAGACAAAGATCAAATTCTATAACAGTATAAAACAGAATACCTTTTTCTTTAAAGTATTCCCTGGAAAGGAATAAATGGGAATGTTTAAGTAGCTTCAATTTACTGGAAAGGGCCAACAAATTTGTATTTGTGTGACTCCATAAACCACTTCATTAAATCTGTCATTCATCCCAAATGTTATTAAGTTTGTGGTTTACTTTCAAAGAAATTAACACATTTGTCAAACTTAAAGTAACATACGCACTCAAAAGTTCTGAATTTTGCAGTCACAGAATCTCAGGAAAAATTAATATTTTTCTCAAGAAGTACAAGTTAGAGGCTTTCCAATTATTCCAACATCAAATTTGTAGGTTGAAGGAGAGTTTT
>JAVFBZ010036168.1:0-10840 GCA_032466195.1 Katharina tunicata
CCGAACTCCCGAAATAATTTGTTAGAACCCAGCTGGCCTCACCATTCAGAGAATTTACACTCAATAATGACATTAATTGTTTTTGTCTGCATTTAATAACTATTCAGTTTATCTGAACACGAATAGAATATGTGTTAGACTGATAGCTGTAGAGGAAACGTCATTCAAATCAGTGACTCACAGGGTATGTTTGAACTACTTCATAGGGTTATCAGTGTACATGCGCAGTGGAGACACATTCCCAGCGATATCACCGTTGCTATATATCTCTCTATAGCCTACTTCTTGAAGAAGATACCTATAATCAATTTTGTTGTGAATGTGCACAATAAACTACACGAACGGCGTGAGCCCCGAAGGCTTCAGCTATAGGTGATAATCAAAATAATTGGTTTAACAGCATATCGGAATTACAGTTAATGTTCCCAAAACGTCAGTTTAGAAAATAATAATTAAGAAATGGTTTGCCTAATTTGGGTTTGCCTGCTGTTTAACTGAATGAAAGCCAACTGAGGACAATAATATTATATAATATAATATTAATATATATTTTAATTGCGTGTTCAAAACGAATTGATTCCAACCTATAGCCCATAAAGTACGTAAAATGGCTATATATAAGCAATTCATTGCGGTCCATAAACTTTTCAAATCTTTTCTAAGTTTATCTTTAAAAAATAGTAAATTATAAGCTATTAGTTGGCGCGGGTTAAACAGCCAAAGTCCACCTTTACAGTTTTAGTCATTTCTCGATGTGGGAGAGTTAATTTATTGGCAATGTAAACCGGAATCCTTGTTCAGTTAATAGAAATGTCAAACGGTGAACCATAAAGTAAATGTGGGATTGTATGCAGCCCAGTGTACATATGACAAAATATTACGATATCTTAAACAAAACTATCGCATACAAAATGTAGATTAGAATAAGTAATGATATCTCCCCGATTAGCCCATCCGCTTGTGGGAAAAGATAAGCGTAGAGGTCGGGCCACGCTTTTGAACGCCGATTTCGTACAGCTACACACAGTCACCATGCAACTCGTTGTATTTATTCTCTTTACTATTGTTTACCTGGATTTTAATGCTGCAGGTGAGACAACATTTCTTATCATTATTTTTTTTTTATTTCGCCATTAAGCTTATTTATTTAGTCGATTTTTGGAACATCTTACATCGGGCATTAATCGTTTCAAATTTCAAATCCATAGAAACCCAGGAATGTATTTATACGCCAGACATATAGATATAATGTCTCTCTTCTTAATGTAAAACATTGGAGCCGATATTATAATCGGACAATTCTCTTTAAATTTGTATAAATGTAAAACACTGGGTCTGTGGATATCATTATCACTAATTCTAACTGGTTGTTTGGTTAGTTCAATGTGCTGGCGTTATATTAATATACAGTTTCACTAAGGTGTCACGTGAGTGAACGTAGCTTACATACATTCATAAATATAACCAATAGTCCTAGCTTGAGTTTTAGTAGCCTTGTGTTCAAGTTTTCCATGATTGGTTCATATACCTCATGACTGATTTATATATTTCATGTCTGCTTTATATACTTATAGTCTGGTTTATATACTTCATGTCTGCTTTATATACTTCATGTCTGCGTTATATACTTCATGTTTGCGTTATATACTTGTAGTCTGGTATATATACTTGTAGTCTGGTATATATTCTTCATGTCTTGTTTATATATTTCCTGACTGGTTTATATATTTCATGTCTGTTTTATATACCTCATGTCTGGTTTACGTACTTCATGTCTGCTTTATAGAGTTCATGTCTGCTTTATATAGTTCATGTCTGGTTTACACAGTTCATGTCTGATATATATACCTCAGGTCTGTTTTATATAATTCATGTATGGTTTATATACTTCATGACTGGTTTAGATACTTAATGTCTGTTTTATATATTTCATGTATGGTTTATATACTTCATGTCCGATTTATATACCTCATGGTCATGTCCGGTTTATATACTTCATGTCCGGTTTATATACCTCATGTCCGGTTTATATACATAATGTCCGGTTTATATATTTCATGTCTGGTTTATATACTTCATGTCCGATTTATATACCTTATGTCCGGTTTCTATATTTCATGCCTGATTTATATACTTCATGTCCGGTTTATATACCATATGTCCGGTTTATATATTTTCATGTCCGGTTTATATATTTCATGTCTGGTTTATATACTTCATGTCGGATTTATATACCTCATGTCCGGTTTCTATATTTCATGTCTGGTTTATATACTCCATGTCCGATTTATATACCTCATGTCTGGTTTATATACTTCATGTCCGGTTTATATACCTCATGTCCGATTTATATACCACATGTCCGGTTTCTATATTTCATGTCTGGTTTATATACTTCCTGTCTGGTTTATATACTTCCTGTCTGGTTTATATACTTCATGTCTGGTTTATATATTTTCATGTCTGGTGTATATATTTTCATGTCTGGTTCATATATTTCGACAACAAAATCTAACTAAGGATGCCTTGTCAATAGTTATCTTAGTTTAGGTTAAAGATAGTCACCTGTGTGATACAAATCATACTATCTTGTATATGCTGTGACGGCTTGAGTGCCTTCTAACATTATGTAAGCCTTTTTACTATGGTAGATTGTACCTAGCAATGCTATGGTCACAAAGCATGCTTTCTGTTTGACCAATGGTAACTGACGTGATTTGGTCAGAAGATTCTAATGGTAACTGACATGCTTTGGTCAGAAGATTCTAATGGTAACTGACGTGCTTTGGTCAGAAGATTCTAATGGTAACTGACGTGCTTTGGTCAGAAGATTCTAATGGTAACTGACGTGCTTTGGTCAGAAGATTCTAATGGCAACTGACGTGTTTTGGTCAGAAGATTATAATGGTAACTGACGTGATTTGGTTAGAAGAACCTAATGGTAAGAAAGGAATATCGTTATCCCAGATTTAAATCTGTCCTGATGCTAGGCTTAAAATATTTGAGAATAACCCATTTAAATGATCATAAAAATAGTTTTTGGGGGAATATTTCGTGCATATTGACTAGATAACTAACATAAATATAGGTTGTATAAAAAGGTATGAACACGATAGGCTGTATATCAGTTATATAGGCTACACCGTGTCATGGAATTGTGAGAAACGATCCTCTTATATTCAGGTTATGTTTATATTCACCTTTAAACAAACAATACAATGCCTGGACATCGGCCTTAACTTGCTTTTCTTTTGTTTGCGGGTATTAATTGACAATTTCGGCACGTCCACTAGAATAAGATGCCGTAGATGAGAATACAAACGAATCGAAACTATAATCCAGGGGACCTTTATTGGTTAAATTATGCACGGTCTACTTTTCTCTACTTGTCTCTTTTGCACACAAGTCCAAGCGACCCAAACTGATTATCAAACAACAATGCCCACAATGACCCACATAATTTAGTTTGGCAGCATATACTTTACATGTTTGTGGGCAGGTCTATATTTAAAGACTTGGCTCATGGTGTGAACCAAGATTTGGAGTTTAAAGTTATAACATGTAACGCAAATTATTTTGGCACCACAGTTAATGGAATAGCAGGGTAATACATTTACGTGTGATCATTCTCAAAATAAATGCTCATTATCTATGCTGCATGTACGAGAGTTAAAGTAAAATGCTGACGAAGTCAAACGACAATTGGATAAGAAAATGTAGAACAGATATTTTGTACAATGTTTGGCGATTTTAAATAATTTTTCAAAGTTGACAATCTATATCTTTCTTTAACATTTCTCTGAGCGCAAACATCTTGCCGTATTGACTTTGAAGAAACCGCCCGAGCTTCACCGAGTTTGCTCGGTGGTTTCCGCGTTTGACGTGAATTGGGTCGATAGTGGCACCATGAAGACACGGTGAAGTGTGAGGTACAAAAGACCGGTAATGAGCAATTTTATCGAATTTTAAAGACCATTTTATAACAATCGTTCATGGGGAATGGAACTGACTGTACACATTTTACATCCTACCCAGAACAGAAGCAGGCGGAAGGTGATTTCCGACCAGATATTTTGAACACGGTCACCTGGCTTGTAAGTGTTGGATAGTAAATAAGATTTGTTTTTAAAAATGTACCATTTGCATCTTAATTATGTTTGTGACACACACACATTGGAGAAAAATAAAAAAAACTAAAGAAATCGGTTTTATTAAGAAAACTTTAATTTGCCCCTACTTCATTATATTATAGATATACACAGGTTCTGAAACACAACGCCGAAATCACAAGTCCGCCTCTCCACTCCAAACGCATTCTCCAAAAAACGGCTGCATCTATTTTCCTCACGGCATCGAATTTACAACGTCTACACTTCAAGTATTCAAACTATATTTCCCGATTTTTTGGCAAAAAAAAATCACATTCTATACTAATTATACCTGCAAATCAACCATTACATTCTATACTAATTATACCTGCAAATCAACCATTACATTCTATACTTATTATACCTGCAAATCAACCATTACATTCTACACTAATTATACCTGCAAATCAACCATTAAGGCACGATTATTGAAAAGTTTACTACCGGTTGTCAGAAAACTAGCATTAAGCTTTCCTGTTAAATTGCGATACTGCATTATTCATTTAATACACTGCATGGGTGTGATGATATATTGTTGATGGTAAACGATTTAGGTTCCCGGTAATTCTGGTAAGGTTTGTTTGTTTGATTGGGGTTAACACCATTATTTCCCTCACATTAAGATATGCCCGCCCAGTTTGTGAAGGAAACTAACTACCTTCAACGACACTGGCTACAGCCAGAGATGCTACAGCACAAGGACAGGATTCAAGCAGGATCACAAATCAACAAATCAGTTTCTAGCTCACTTAACATGTATTTGTTTGGGATACTTTATGGTTATATGGTGTTTAAATGGTGTTTATCATCATACTCAAGCTTTCTTTTGAAACTGCTAATTCTAAGTAAAAACACAAATATGGAGAGTTTTATCACATAAAAAGAGGCCTGTACAAATTTAGAATTCTACTTGTTATCGTTAACTAAATTTATTTCTCCCTTCACTTGTTTCCCTTCTGTTCGTACACAATTATTTTTGGCCTTATAGTACACTTAACCCATTGGCCTGTACAAATTAACACGAAAGCACTCGTTACGACTGGTATAGAGGTTATTACACAGTGAGTTATGAACACTAAAACTAAGCTTTCTTAAGTGAAAACAAATTCCGGAAAATTTAGACGCAGACAGGTACAAACTAAAAGTAATACATAAATCTAACGTGTATTGTACATGCCTATATTAGACCATACATGTAGGCTATATATACTGTGGATCGAACTGGTAGTAACAGAATTAAAATATCTCGATATCCTGTTTTATTTGATAACTTCTGATATTTGTCTTGAACCAAAAGCTCAATCAAGCAGTGAATAAAACCAGCTGACAACAAGAAAAGCCTTTCCTGGATAAGCGCGCGTTCTCGTCATTCGACGAAATGTCTGTCACCAGCTGAATTGGTGTCTATGAGGATTGTTTATCCTCTATATTGTCCGAGGGGAATTCACATATGATATACCTTTGTGCCTCCTGGGAGAAGAGAGCTACAAGCCCGATTCACGTCATAGTACTCGCCACAACAAGGTGGCCAGCAGGAAAATGGCGACTTGTACTAACATTATTTACCTTCCATTTCAACAACCTCTTACTCCGCTTAAACAAAAATCACAAAAATGTTCACACTGCGAAATCTGAAAGTTGATATCTTATATTTTTTATTAAAATGTGGTGTTAACTTCGTAAGCCTATCGCTTTAAACCGAGTGTTGGAAACTTCAGCCAATACGCGGTAGTCTCCCTTGACAGGCCTAAGCCTAACTCTAGAAATAGCTTAATAATCCTTTCTTGTTTACTTAAAATTTTAAAAACGAGAAGTCTACTCTTGGAGAAAAGTTAAGCACTACTAATGCCCTGTCAATCAATGGATCAGTACCTTCAAGAGACGTTAAACGGATCGCTTCTTGAACCCAAAGTGCATGGACATTAGACATGCTTCGTCTCGGCTATTGAACGGACAGACGTAATCAGATTAATTCTAATTTTACCAGACATTGATGCTCTTATGAAAGTTTTCATTGTAAAAAATATCATTATTGAAAGCAATTCTTGATTTAAAAATTCTTATTCGGAAAAGGTAAAATGTTAAGTAATGGTTAGCTTATTTTTTCGTAAATTACCTATTGGGAATAGAACAGCATCTGGAACAGAGCCCAGATGACTTTTCTCTTGGTTCAATGCAAGCTAACTATATGATTTTAGTACAAGAAACTAGAACTCATTCCACTATCACCTATTAGAGCTAGGTTAAAGTTCTTGGTTACTATGTTATGGCTTACACGACATGTTGGGTAACAGCGTTTTTTGTATTTCTCTGTTAGACGATGCGGCGATGTACCCGTTCGGGCCGGATTCTGGTGATACAATGGTTCCAGACAGAACAGATAGGAACAACGCTCATCAATTAGACATCCCACCAGAAGGAATCGTCTTCCTGGCTAGACGCCATCGACGTATTGTGGTAAGGCTCTCAAACTGAAATGTGCATTATATAGCAGGAATATAGACAATCAGGGAGTATTATCTGCATAAATGGAGAATACAATGTTGTATAATCTGAAAAAATTGAGAATACAAGGTTTTATAATCTGCAAAAATGGAGAATACAAGGTTGTATAGTCTGCAGATATGTAGAATACAAGTTGTATAATCTGCAGAAATGGAGAATAAATGGTTGTATAATCTAGAAGCGAGGCTTCAGGATTATAGGGTGTATAATCTTGCATTTAGGGTAAAAGACTAAAGCGTGTATTATCTACATGTAGCACTATTGGTGTAGGCTGATGGGCGGTTAGCTTGCGCTAACGGTGATGGACAATAGGGTGCCTAGTGTAGCAGTAAGGGTGGATAAGTTAAAGCTATATACAGCACAAGCAAGTGTAGCGAACTAAGTGTAGACAGGGTGTATTGCGTACCACAATGGATGGTAAACGATAAGGCTTGTTATATGCAATTCAGGGCGTATAACCTAGAAGAAAGGTGAAGAAGCGAATAATGTGCAATATAATACAGTAAGGATGGAGAATTAAAGAATGGATAATTTAGCAGTAGGACTGAGAGTTGAAGGGTGTATAATCATGCAGTATGGGTGGTAAAAGGTGGGGGGATTAATATAACAGTAAGGATGAATAATTAAAGGTGTATAATGTTATAGTAACTGTGTGAACAACTGTTGGGTGTATAACTTAGCCGCACGAGCTAAGAATTGAACGATGTATAATCTAATAACGAGCATGGACAATTATTAGGGTATACTCTAGCTTAATAAATGGCAGAGAGTTAAAGGATATATACAAATGGTGGAGAGTTGGAGGGTGTATAATATAGCATAAATGGTGGAAATTTGAAGAGTGTATAATCCAGCAGAAATGGTGGAGAGTTGAAGGGTGTATGATATAGCGTAAATGTAGTAGAGTTAGGGGGTGTATGGTCTAGCGGAAATGTAGGAGAGTTAAAGGGTGTGTAATCTAGAAAAAATGTAAGAGAGTTGGAGGGTGTATAATATAGCGCAAATAGTGGAGAGTTGGAGGGTGTATAATCTGGTAGAAATGTAGAAGGTTGAAGGGTGTATAATTTAGCTGAAATGGTGGAGAGTTGAAGGGTGTATAATTTAATAATAAGCGTGGACAATTATTAGGGTATACTCTAGCTTAATAAAGGGCAGAGTGTTAAAAGATGTATAATATTATACAAATGGTGGAGAGTTGGAGGGTGTATAATATAGCATAAATGGTGGAGAGTTGAAGGGTGTATGATATAGCGGAAATGTAGGAGAGATGGAGGGTGTATGATCTAGCGGAAATGTCATAGAGTTAAAAGGTGTGTAATCTAGAAACAATGTAGGAGTTGAAGGGTGTATAATCTAGCGCAAATAGTGGAGAGTTGGACGGTGTATAATCTAGAAGAAATGTAGAAGGTTGAAGGGTGTATAATTTAACTGAAATGGTGGAGAGTTGAAGGGTGTATAATCTAATAATAAGCATGGACAATTATTGGGGTATAATCTAGTTTAATAAAAGGCAGGGAATTCAAGGATTTCTAATTTTATACAAATGGTGGAGAGTTGGAGGGTGTATTATCTAGCATAATGGTGGAGAGCTGAAGGGTGTATAAACCAGAAGAAATGTAGGAGAGTTGAAGGGTGTATGATCTAGCGGAAATGTAGGAGAGTTAAAGGGTGTGTAATCAAGTAGAAATGTAGGAGAGTTGAAGGGTGTACATTCTAGCGGAAATAGTGGAGAGTTGGAGAGCGTATAATTTAGTAGAAATGTAGGAGAGTTGAAGGGTGTATACTCTTGCGGAAATGTAGAGGTTGATGGAAGTATATTCTAATAATGAGCATGGTCAATTATTGAGGGTATAACCTAGTTTAATAAAAGTCGGAGAGTTAAAGGATGTATAATCTTATACAAATGGTGGAGATTTGGAGGCTGTCTAATCTAGCGTAAATGGTGGAGAGTTTAAGGGTGTATGATGTAGCGGAAATTTAGGAGAATTCAAGGGTGTATAATCTAGTAGAAATGTAGGAGAGTTAAAGGGTGTATGATCTAGCGGAAATGTAGGAGAGTTGAAGTGTGTAAAATCTAGTTGAAATAGTGGATAGTTGAAGGGTGTATACTTTAGTAGAAATGTAGGAGAGTTGAAGGGTGTATACTCTTGTGGGAATGTAGGAGAGTTGACGGAAGTATAATCTAATAATGAGCATGGTCAATTATTGGGGGTATAATCTAATTTAATAAAAGGCGGAGAGTTGAAGGATGTATTATCTTATACAAATGATGAAGGGTGTCTAATCTAGCATTAATGGTAGGGAGTTGAAGGGTGTATACTCTTGCGGAAATGTAGAGGTTGATGGAAGTATATTCTAATAATGAGCATGGTCAATTATTGGGGGTATTATCTAGTTTGATAAAGGCTGAGAGTTAAAGGATGTATAATTTTATACAAATGGTGGAGATTTGGAGACTGTCTAATCTAGCGTAAATGGTGGAGAGTTTGAGGGTGTACGATGTAGCGGAAATTTAGGAGAATTCAAGGGTGTATGATCTAGCGGAAATGTAGGAGAGTTGAAGGGTGTGTAATCTAGTAGAAATGTAGGAGAGTTTAAGGGTGTATAATCTAGTGAAAATGTAGGAAGTTGAGGAATGTCTAATTTAGCAGAAATAGTGGGGAGTTGAAGGGTGTATCATCTAGCTGAAATAGTGGACAGTTGAAGGGTGTAAAATATAGCAGAAATGTAGTAGAGTTGGAAGGTTTGTAATCTAGTAGAAATTTAGCAGAGTTGAAGAATGTATAATCTAGCAGGACGGTGGAGAGTTGAAGGATGTGTAATCTAGCGGAGATGGTGGAGAGTTGAAGCGTGTGTTATCTAGTAGAAATAGTGGAGAGTTGAAGGGTTTATAATCTAGCGGAAATGATAGAGAGTTAAAGGGTGTATAATCTAGCGGAAGTGGTGGAGAGTTGAAGGGTGTGTAATCTAGGAGAATTGATGGAGGGTTGAAGGTTGTGTAATCTAGCGGAAATGGTGGAGAGTTGAAGGGTGTGTAATCAATTGGACTGGTGAAGAATGGAAGGGTTTGTTATCTAGCTGAAATGGTGGAGAGTTGAAGGGTGTATAATCGAGCGGAAATGGTGGAGTGTTGAAGGGTGCATAATCTAGCAGGAATGGTGGAGACTTGTGGTGTGTAATCTAGCAGGCATGGTGGAGAGTTGGGGTGTGTAGTCTAACGGACATGTAGGATGGTTGAAGTGACCATCAGACCATACTGATCTCCAAACTGTTTATTCTGATCTTTATTATTGTGTTGAATAACACAGAACAAATTTCTTCCAACTGACAGATTGGAGACATTTCTTGTTAATGTCTTTATTTAGGTATAAATTAGTCTGTTTCAATATTTATAAACCATAAAGAATACAAATAAAGAATACTATAATCAGTGTATTTAATAAACTGTGTAAGCCTTCTTTCTATTCCGTGTCTATGTTTAACTGATGATGGTATAATAAAGGTGAAAACATAACCTCTACTAAAATGACTTCCTTGTTGGGAGTTTCTCTAATTCCATGTTACTCGATACTGATCTGTGGAACTACTGGCTGTGCCTTTTATTTGATATTGTTACAGATCTCCAACCACGGAGCTCTATATTTCACTACTGGTAAAGCTGTCTATCATATTAACACCGCAGCTTTAGATCTGCAATCTCCACCATTCGCCGCACCGCTCTATAATGATGCCGAGTGGGAAGCAAACCCTATTGGTAAAGTCTATTACCGTCGTCTCAGTCGTGATTCCATAAACCCAAGCTTGCTGGATCTGAGTCGATTATTAAATGACGGGGTGATAGGTAGCCATTCGTTCAATGCCTCGTACGCAGTGATTGCCACATGGGTGAATACCACAGATAATGTAGGGGCTCGTTGTGTTCAACCTCCATGCAAAGTAAGTCAAGTCACTTCTTCTTCTTTTTGTTTTTGATGGTCTGCATTTTTTACACGCCTTGTTAATTCTTTCTACCATTGTCATCTATTCTATTCCATCCTAAGTTATATTTTCTTTATTTAAAGTCACATACGCGCCCAAAATTTGGATTTTTCAACTTATTCCGTTTGCCTCGATTTTTACAAGATTTGATGTTTGTTCAAAAATTAAAACAGTCACGTTAAAATAAAAACTATTCATTGGGTACAAAG
>JAVFBZ010036176.1:1707-28583 GCA_032466195.1 Katharina tunicata
GCAGTTGTCAAGTTATATTGTTACATCTATCGATCTCAGCTATATCTGGGTGGCCGTCGAGAAAAGAACGATGAACCGTCATTTTCAAATTGAGACACTAATCAAATAAACCTAGCATGTACCGGATAAACCAGATGAGGGTGATTTTCTCTAAGGAGATTTGTGAGGGGGCTAGAGATGGTTATGACAGGTGTATTCGTCTATCAGATAAGATTCGGGACTAAAGTAAAGTAATATACCCGGCTGACATTTGGATATTGAATAACTTTGCCAATGTTAAGGCTGGTAAACCGGTTAGAATATTAGCCTTCCAAATGAAATAATTTCCAAATTGCCGCTTCGCACACTCTTGTTTCTTGTTTCGCACTCATTTGTAAAAAGATGAAATTATAGCTCTAATAATGTTTTTTTTTTTATAATTTCTTTATTTTCACACAAGAAAATCGGTAGCATAGCATATGTATCTTTCTTTTTCCAATGTATACTTTAAGCTATTTACTAAGCCTCTTAAATATGGTACTTTGTTTTGATGTTCGACAGTTGTAAATATAATTTTTTGACATTAGTGTAACGTTGTTTAACGCAGCGTGTTTCTTATGAAAGACAAACAATAATGTGATGTTAAAAACCACAAATTGTTTCGTGATTTCTAAAATACGGATATGAACATTATGCCAAAATTGTTTAACCACATCGCACTATACAAAAAGATGTTCAATAGATTCAGTATCTCCATGGCAAAATGTACATTCAGTGTTATCTATTAGTTTCATTTTCACTAACAAAGAGTTTGTGGGAGTATTCTGTGCAATATTTTATATTGTAAGCTCCACAACTGTGCATCTTGATGAACACAATTTTGCCATGAGATACTTACAGTGCCATTTACTATTGGGACAGTCGAGAGTTATCTCCCACTTCCTTTGTGATTTCGGGGCCATGCTGGTGGAAACAAGTATTTTATAAATATTTCTATACCCTGTTTTGGAAGTACATAATGCGCGAAATGCGTTAGGTAGAACTGGAGATGAAATGTTTGATGCATTCACTTGATCAATCCACATCACATAAATAATGTTGTGTTGATAAATGGTTTAATTAGAGAAGCACCGTTTGATTTGTCCTAATGTTGGCATAATTGAAAACGATATTCATTTTATGCTACAATGAAAGTATGCTATTCACCTGCTGGGTGAGCGCTTGTTTGGCTTTCATAAGAAACACGCTGCGTTAAACAACGTTACACTAATGTCACAAAAATTATATGCCATTTAATATTGGGACAGTCAAGAGTTATCTCCCACTTCCCTTGTGCTTTCGGGGTCATGCTGGTAGAAACAAGTATTTTATAAATATTTCTATACCCGTTTTTGGAATTTTACGCTACAGTGAAAGTATGCTACTCACCTACTGGGTATTTCAACCGCGTCTTTTGAACAAATTCTCGTTCTGGTTTGGCAAACATATGCATATATCTGATCAACTTTTTTTAAACATACGTTTTATCTTCTTATCTTAAACGCAGATCAGTTAAACATTATTAGTATATAATATTATATAGACCGACCCAATTATATCTACTTATTTAAATATATTTGTTTGTATACGTGTATGTGTATGGGTATGTGTGTGTGTATATGTATATGCATATGCATATTTATGTAGGTATTTGTGTATATTTGTGTATGTGTTTATCTGTATGTGTATATGCGTGTAAATATGTATCTATTATACTTATTTATATAACTAAACCAATGTTGTAAATATTTCTAGTATACAAACTTGCAATCCTACCTCGTACATTGTGTTCTTATGTTTGTTCACAATCACTTAGAAGCTGATGGAATATTTATGATACAAAGTCTTTTGAAGGACTTCTAAGTTCTATAAAATCATAATGTTATGCTTACTTTATATACTGATAAAATTATATTTATTTATTCTTATATTCTTTATATATAAATATTTAATAACTTGCCAAACAAAATGTTACTAATCATTATGGCTATTGAATAGTGTTAATTTGGTATAATACTCCTACATGTACATTGTTCCTGGTGAATAAAATGAAATGAAATGAAATAAACATTCGTCTTTAAATCTGGAGTTTGTATTGATTTTCCCCCACACGTCGCATCACCAAATGGATGAAAACTGTTTGGGAGAATTTAATTTTACCACATCAATGATTTCTTCAGAAACGTGGTGTACACTTTGGTTGTAATTTTCCATAATTGTTTTAAAAGGTACCCTGTACAGGTGGATAATTAGTCAATTATCTGATAGATAAACAAATCCATGCAATCTTTCCCGTGGATCATATTGATTAAAGTTTAATAGAAAGGTTAAATTTTCAGTTCTACCAAGTTAATATCCATTAATTATTTGTCGATTATGTTGTAAAGAACAGTCAATATCTAATTAATGTATTTATTTCACTTGAAGATGTCACAAATGAATTTCACATCAATACAACGACAGCTATGAAATTACATAAGAAAAATACTATTTGTTAGGCTTTTAATATCCAGGAAGATTTAGTTCTGATAATTAAACATCTGGTTATGAGATATATAATTTTAGTACATATAAACACCCATGTTTTCATACCAGGTCATTCTTGTCTGGTAATACTACTTCTGAATTTATACATCTATAAGAAACTCTTTAGCAGTTTTTATTATTTATATGTTGATGGCATATCAGGGTTTCCTTCATCGACAACACTGATATTTTACTGCCGTTTATGATTACACTTTCTTATAACATTTCGACATATATGGCGTCCACAGACTTGGCTGCTATTAGGATGTTGTAAAAAGATGCAATTCATTTCAGCACGCAATAAAGGGAATACGTAACGATTGTAAATAATGTTATGCTAAGATAGATTTTCAACTTCAGTGTATATTGATAAGCATATAAATGTCTGCTTATGTGCCCAGCTTTTAAATGCCGCTTAAAAAAGAATGTTATACTGGTCCGCACTAATCTGGTTTGAAATTTTCTATGAAAATTAGGTCAAATGTGATATTTTTTGTATTTATTCGTCGATATCAATAATAAAAAGAATGTAGAACATTGAAGATTGAATACCAAGACTTCGCGTCTCGTTGGTTAACACTTCAACCATACATTCGAACAATATATATGGTATTCAATCTTCACTGTACAAGGAGACATTCTTAAATTATAACAGCTAAAGTCATTTTAGTATTGTTAACTCCTCGACACTTATTCCTTCGAAAGCAAGTCTAAGATACCGTAGAACAAAAAAGAATGTTTTAATTGTTTAAGTATTGAAACCTGTCAGTGAATAAATGTATTGATATGTTATTCGTAATGAAGTCTTTGGTGTGTGGTATTGCTTCCAGGACTCACCCTGTTTACCCTAGTCTTCTGGATTAATTAATGGTCCACAGGGAGCAAACACAGATGGAAGGCCCAGCAGTTGAAGTTTTCCTACAGGAGATTTGTCATGTGCAAGACATGAAAGCCGGCTGCATGTTTATAGCACAGATACATCTCTTCTATTTAATGTATCTTTTCCTAGAGATAAACACGAGTAATTTAAATAAAGAATGGAGCCTTCGATGCTCATTACCTGGTTGCATTCTAACAGTAAAACCTATATTTCACAAAACACATTTATGATCTGACGTTACACTATATGTATATGTTAACGTAGTACTCAAGGGTACTTAACTTATATGATGACTTCTTGTTAAGGGTATATTGTGGACACCCGGGAATATTGAACTAAATGAAAATATATCTTAACATTCTCGGGTGTAATTGGTCAGCAAGCTGAAGAGGTAATTTGTGCTATAAAAATGGAAGTGTTTCTAAAATAAGATCTGCAATAATATCCATGCCACGATCGATTAAGCAATATTGTAAACCTTGAGACATCCAATTATAACATCAAACCGGTATGTCTGGCTATTAGCTGGATGATGATGAAAACAAATAATTGATATAACCGTCAAATAATGTAACTGTCACGATCAACTTCCAGATGGAAGATTATAACTTAACGGGATGAGATAAATTATGGTAATACCACAATACATGCCATCCCAACTACCATGTATATGGATAACTTAATTTATCAGATACTCATATGTTTCCCCACCCCCCACCACATGATACAGAGACAACACATATTTTTCCATATAAGATCGTAAGATTGAGTATTCTATGAAAGTGGGGCTTCTCCTTCTTTGCATTGTTTTTTCTGTTAACATTATCGCAGAGCCCACTATAAGACAAAATAAAAATAAAAACCATATCCGGGATTCGGATTCATGCAAGAAAAAGTAAATTCAAAAGGACTTTTTGATATTTTATTACATCCCAACAAATATGTTGCAGACTATCTTAAAATTCGGTAGTATTCTGTCAAGTAGTTCTTTGTCTGTTAACCGATTATCTGCAAATAGTTGTAAGAATGGCCCAAAAAAGGAGAATTCTTAATGACCGAATTGAGGTATTTTATAACGAAAAGTACACTGGATGTTACCAGCCGTTGTATCAGCTCTCGTTGTTACAGACAGCGTATCTCCAACTGTACTTATAATACCTATTTAATATATTTCTGTAAAGTAATATTAGGTTCTCATACGTTTTCAGAATCAAACTAATAATTTTCGTGACGCTTCATAGGAGCAACAGAACGCACGACTCGACTATTGAATCCATTTGTTTTTAAGATGCTGTCTCGCACTGTGGGGTCAAATAAAATGTAACACCCAACAATCTTTCTGCAAACTTTTTTCAAGACATCCACCGTAAGCCGATCGATACTACTCTCGATTTTAAGTTTCATGTAATATCTACATAACATGCATGTTTTCTCCCATTCAGTAAGAAGACTTTCTAAAAGTTTTATATCTTTTAGATCGTTGTGTGCATCTGTCCGTTAATTATAAGTGAATTCACGCTCATCTATTTTCAATGTATTTTTCTAATGACATCATTCTACGCAATATGAAATAAACTTGATAAATCTACTGATAACTGAATGCTTCTCGTCATGATTAACGTTGTATCGATAAATCAAATGTGCATTTTATGTAGAGTAGAAGTCTAATGACGACAGGGGTACATGTTTAATGTCAACAGGCTGGAAATGAGGCGATTTACAAGAAAGGGAAAATTAGCCGATAGCAGTTGATCTGTCGATATCCCTGGACAAACAGAGCCTTGGATGTCGCGGTCGTAAAATACGTACTGGAATCAGATAATCGTCTGATTGGAACATATCGTGTACCACAAAAAGGGGTAATTCTAATGATAACAGTTTTAACCAGGCAGTTTTAAAGTTATGAAGTATTTGAACAACACAATGTACACGTATTGTGGCCCCGTTTATTTTCTTCATGTTTGTACCACGCTGTTTAAACTGCGAAAGTAATTTTAATTGCAACTTATATTGCTGAAAACTCTAGGTAATCCACTTAAACGTTGGTTCAGCTCCCCGACGAGTAATATTAAGAACAACAGGTGTACGGACTTTATTTGTAAAGCTCGTAAAGCCTGAGTCTTAGGCAAGGTGGTGTACGGGCTTAAAAATAGTAATCAGTCTTTACTTTTAAGCTAACTAGCTAGACAAATTTAACAAAAACGCTCTGTCAGTACGCCGTAACATAAATGTGGAACATATCAAGATTGAGTTCTATATTGAGATTATCGATTTACAATTCCAAATGTGTGTACGTGTTATCCGATATCTTTTACATAACAGTATCTGTGTCCAGGATATAGTCTTATGAATGCACCGTTGCCTGGTTTCTTATTTACTGAACGAAACATAACAGGAACATTTGGCTTCTGGAAAATCGTCAATCCATACCTCTGAGTTGGACAGGGAATTCCATGAAGTGATACTTTCACGCATTTATCAACAGTAACTCCAACTTCCTCGAAAGTGTCAGATATGATTTTTACTACCATCTTTTATTCTTTACATAGTCGAACCGAAGCGCCTGTAGCATGGGTTAAATCATACTGATGCTCCCAGAGACTATACTGGAAGAAAGCTTACTAAGGCAAAACATTGAGCTGGTGTTTAATAAGCTTTGTTTGTAGTTTCTTTTAATTTCTGTGAATATATTGCCCATGTCAGTATTTATGTTTTAAATTATGCCTTAAGTATTGTTAGCGAAAAATGAGAGAGTAGGTTTTGTTTATACTCCGAGAGGCATTCAATGGAAAATGTGATATCCCACAAAAAATGCAATAGCGTTTTTGTTAATAACTTGGTAGGGCCTGTAATTTGAGTAAGACTCTGATTTTTGTTTTGATTTTTTCTTTCCCTTTAACTAACCAATGCTCGTTTCGATTTTTGGCAGTTAAAACCCAGACTATTTTTTTTACAAAATGTTTGACTAGATTGTGGCAACCATTTATAGAATTGAAAATGAGCATAAATATTTGTCTTGCTATCAAACGTTATTCTTGTCTAAAGCGAAACCGAAACTTAAGCATTTCCGCAGTGCAATTTCCACTCAAGGCGACCTTTCAATGCAAAACGCATCAACCAACGACAGAAATCAAAGAACGACAAAAATTGCTTTTGAGTGAAATAGTTCTTTATCCTTACAAAACAGAGGCGTTACAATTCTATCCATTTAATATCCCCCTTTGATGTTCTTTGAGACCTCGGTGAAGATATAAAACATCTTTATAATCGTTTTCCCCTGGAACATTGTACAAAATTACCAATATATGTCAACAGTAAATAGATTTCACTTTAAAGGTCCTGGCAAATAGAATTATATTATTAATTTATTGTCTTTATTATGGAATGTCCTCATTACATTTCTATTTAGTTTCTGTGTGCAGCATTTCCATTTCTTTTGCAACTATATCGAATTGAGTTGCCCAAAACTTAACAACTAGATTCAATGATATTTAACAGAATGTGATGATCCTAACAGATTTGAAGCACCCAGAATAAACATGGTCAGGAGATTCAGAAACATTTAAACATAACTCATTATTGCTAGCTTCACAAAGAAAATAGAAACCTGATCAGATATTCTGAACGCCAAGAAACGCTATTTATACAATTCCTAAGCTGAACTCCTAGATACTGGGTGCCAACTACGTTAGAATAAAGTCCGTTTCAAAAGTCTTGACATTTGGAATGGACCCTGATCTGAACAGTCGATTAACCACTGATCAGCGATGTTACCTTCATTATATTTCACACGAAGAAACACTTTGTTCAAGGGAATAGTTGAAGCAAACGTATCTTCGATTAAAAAGCAGACTTACATTATAACCAGCATTTACGACAAGCATCAGTGTTTCCATTTAATCATTTAACCGGTTGAGACGTTCACTTTTTGACTGCTTTGATGTCTCTTGGTTAAACAAGATATTTATTTATTTGGGTCATGGAATATCACAGGCCGACTCATTAACATTATTTTATTCTATATATTATTAACATAGGAGATCAAACAGTCAGATTTGACCATTAATTGGCTCAACAATAATTAGCAGCTATATTAGAAACAAAAAAGTCAAATGCGCATTTACATAAAATAAGCGAAAATGGTCTTGAGGTACAATTATGAATTTTAAAAAATTCGTAGACAATTTAAATTGGGTAAAAGTGTTAAGTGTTATAGACACTAATCGGATTTCACAATATCATCAAAAGTTAGCATCGCTCCAGGTACGTGTAAAACTTTGTAGACATTAATCTTGAAAGTAGGTAAGTACGCTCCTGCGCAGCGGCTATTGATATATACATCTTATACTAAAGACCAGTATGCTAAAAAAAAAGGCCGATTTTCTTAGGATGGCCACCAGAGGGCACTATTTCATACTGTGCAATCACATGCATGTATTAACCGTTTCCACTCAAAACCTTAATATTAACACTGATTGGTTCCCGAGAAATTACGTCACGGCTCTAAATTCGGAGAAAGTGGCGGGACAAAGGAAAGGCGTGGAGTAGTCACTGGACGAAAACGTAAAACAACAAATTTGAAGTGTTTTTGGACTTGTGGAGTAACAATCTTCTCAAGATCAAGTTTTTTCACAAATATATTTTGTAGCCATTAAGTGAAATCTAGCTTTTTAATGCAGACTAGACTTTGGAGAGACATCGTTATTAGTAAGTCCTTCAGTCTGGGTCATGCTTTGATGTACCGACGATACTACAAATCAACGGATATATGCCCCGCCCCTTACAAGATTCAAAATGCTGACTCGTTACCTATAAGGTAATTCATCGCCGTGGGATCAAAAGCTTTGTTGACACTTGATTATGAGGGAAATCTTTACGTTGAATTTGAATTATAGCAGAATTTTATAAGATTTATAGGCTACCCATTATAATTTTTTATAAACATAACTATTTTACAGTATTTTCGTTTTTTTGGGATAACACTTTCTGGTACTGAACAGATTCTAGTTCAGAAAATTTTGCAGGCTGAGACCCTTACGGGAATCGAACCCACGACCCTCAGAGTCAGGCGCCGAGTCGCCAGCAGTAAATGCCGGCCACCTATACCACTCAGCCGTCCGACCTTCTACAGAAAAATAGAAGGCTAGATAGCTGGAGTCTAGATGGTGGACATTCACTACCCCTCTGATAGGTAGTTGACACAGCTCCCACAGCTGATTACAATGAAATATTTTTGTGTCGTTTAGAAAGTGGCCGTTAACAGTATTTTCGTTTTTTTGGGATAACACTTTCTGGTACTGAACAGATTCTAGTTCAGAAAATTTTGCAGGCTGGGACCCTTGTGGGAATCGAACCCACGACCCTCAGAGTCAGGTACCGAGTCGCCAGCAGTAAATGTCGGCCACCTATACCACTCAGCCATCCGACCTTCTACAGAAAAATAGAAGGCTAGATAGCTGGAGTACTGCCAAAAGCTATTATCAGCAATTATGGTCTAATGAGTCTATTTCCGTAACCTCATATCACATGGAAATTAGCTCATTACTGTTGGTCCTTCTATATGCCCCATATATTAATCGCCAAAATGTACCTAAAAGGTCTTCTAAAAGTCAGCAAATATATATCGCTCGTCAAACTTAGCACACAGACAAACCTTTAACCTTGTAAGTAATATCGCACAATTACTGATTGTCAGATTCAGACTGGTCACGTCAAAATGTTCCTATTACTTGATAGTTAATAGAGTTACTATAAACCTATCCTGCATTATGCCGGGGTTATTGCATTAATGGACTGCCACGATTTGGTCTGTATCGTACACAAAATGATTCCACTTTGGATACCATCCAGTTGTTGCGCGAGTTGCTTTGAGACTGATTTCTCTACTCGAATGAAAAGAATCAGAGCTGAGAATAAAGGGTAATAGCCACACAAATAAGTAAAAGTCCATGATACCATTCAGACAGGACAGTTTAACTTAGGACACGTCCTCTCTACTGTAAGCAGTTGTCAAGTTATATTGTTACATTTATCGATCTCAGCTATATCTGGGTAGCCGTGGAGAAAAGAACGATGAACCGGCCTGGCTTGTCGTCCTTTTCAAATTGAGACACTAATCAAATAAACCTAACATGTACCGGATAAACCGGATGAGTGTGATTTTTATCTAATGAGATTTCTTCTGGCTAGAGATGGTTAAGACAGGTGTACTCGTCTATCAGATAGGATTCGGGACTTAAGTATAGTAGTATACCCGGCTGTCATTTGGATATTGAATAACTTTGGCAATGTTAAAGTTGGTAAACCGGTTAGAATATTAACCTTCCAAATGAAATAATTTCCATGTTGCAGTTTCGAACATTCTTGTTTCTTGTTTCGCACATATTTGTAAAAACCTGAAATGATAACTGTAATAATGTTGTGTTTTTGTTTATAATTTCTTTATTTTCACACAAGATGACAAAAGCATGTAATTTGTTGTGAACTAAATGTAAACTATCACTATCCGCAGATTTGTTTACTGTATACACACTTATTAAATTAAATTTTTAAAAAGACATGTAATGGAACAGAGAAGCGAAAGAAGGAAAAAATAGAATAAGAGCAAAATAATATTAATAATAGACAATATTAATTTTACTGGTAAAATGTCCACTCAGAGAAGGGAATGCTTAAACATATATATCCAGTTAATTACGTGTTATGCATAATGACAATTTTGCCTGGCTTTTAGTCATACTTCAAGGGTATGTTCTTGAAACAATAATAATACTAATACGAGGACTTTTGTAAGACTGGGGTTGGAGGGAGAAAGAAATTCAAAACACTAGGCAATCTTGTATTAATATTAGATTCGCATCTTGTAGTGGCGCACTTTACCGTAGAATCAACAGAATAAATAAACACAAAAAAAAAATGAAAAGTATAATAAATTAATTATTGATGGGATTCGTAAAAGGACTCCACTTTGTTTTCAAATTGATCAAGTTTCATATTACATCGGTAGATGTATGTTTCTATTTCCAATGTATACTTTAAGCTAATTATAAAGCCTCTTAAATATGGTACTTTGTTTGATGTTCGACAGTTGTTAATATAATTGTTTGACACTAGTGCAACGTTGTTTAACGCAGCGTGTTTCTTATGAAGCCAAACAATAATGTGATGTCGATAAAAACAACAAATTGTTTCGTGATTTCTAAAATCCAGACATGAACATTATGCCAAAAATGTTAAACAGCATCGCCAAAAAACGATGTTCAATAGATTCAGTACCTCCATGGCAAAATTTACATATATTGTCATCTATTAGTTTCATTTTCACTTACAAAGACTTTGTGGGGAGTATTCTGTGCAATATTTTATATTGTAGTCTCCACAACTGTGTGTCTTGATAACAAGATTTTGACATGAGATACTTACATTGCCATTTAATATTGGGACAGTCAAGAGTTATCTCCACTTCCTTTGTGCTTTCGGGGCCAGGCTGGTGGAAACAAGTATTTTATAAATATTTCTATACCCTTTTTTGGAAGTACTTAATGCGCGAAATGAGTTAGGTAGAACTGGAGATCAAATGTTTGATGCATTCATTTGATCACTCCACATCACATCTATAATATTGTGTTGATAAATGGTTTAATTAGCGAAGCACCGTTTGATTTGTCCTAATGTTGGCATAATTGAAAACTTTATTCCTTTTATGCTACAGTGAAAGTATGCTACTCACCTACTGGGTGAGCGCTGGTAGTGTTCATGGTGAAAACAAGATAATAAACATTTGTCTTTAGATCTGGAGTTTGTATGACGCACATGCACACAAATCTCTGTATTTTCACGTATGCCTAGATTATGTAAAATGTATTATTTTGTTACAAGAAGCATGTAATGCTTAAGTGAAAGAAACTTGAACTTGAACAGTATTGATATTCCTCCGCACGACGCATCACCGACTGGTTGGATAATGTTTGGGAGAATTTAATTTTACCACATCAATGATTTCTTCAGACATTTTGGTTGTAATTTTGCATAATTGTTTTAAAAGGTAACCTGTACAGGTGGATAATTAGTCAATTATCTGATAGATAAACAAATCCATGCAATCTTTCACGTGGCACATATTGATTTAAGTTTACTAGAAAGGTTAAATTGTCAGTTCTACCAAGTTAATATCCATTTATTATTTGTCGATTATATTGTAAAGAACATTGTCTAATTAATGTATTTATTTCACTTAAAGATGTCACAAATGAATTTCACATCAATACAGCGACAACTATGAAATTACATAAGAAATCCGTTGATATTATTTGTTAGACTTTTAATATCCAGCAAAGTTTAGTTCTGATAATTCTACACCTGGTTATGTGTTAATAAAACCACCCATGTTTTCATACCAGGTCATTCTTGTCTAATAATAATACTACTTCTGAATTTATAAATCTGTGGGAAACTTTAACATTTTTTGATTATTTATTTGTTGATGAAATATCAGGATTTCTTTCACCGACAACACTGATATTTTACTGCCGTTTATGACTGCACTTTGTTATTACTTTTCGAAATATATGGCGTCCACAGCCTTCGTTGCTATTAGGATGTTGTAGAAAGACACACTTCATTTCAGCACGCAACAAAGGGAATACGTAACGAATTACTACACATTTCAAATAATGTTATGCTAAGATGTATTTTCAACTTCTGTGTATATTGATAAGCATATAACTGTCTGCTTATGTGCCCAGCTTCTAAATGCCGCTTAAAAAAGAATGTTACACTGGTCCGCACTAGTCTGGTTTGAAATTTTCTATTAAAATTAGGTCAAATGTGATATTTTATTATTGATTCTTCGATATCAATAATAAAAAGAATGTAGAGCATTGAAGATTGAATACCAAGACTTCGCGTCTCGTGAGTTAACACTTTAACCATACACTCGAACAATATGTATGGTATTCAATCTTCAATGTGCAAGGAGACCTTCTTAAATTATAACAGCTACGGCATTCATTCTCAGAAGAAGTCATTTTATTATTGTTAAGTCAATATTCATCCACAGTTGTTCTTTAGAAAGCAAGTCTAAGATACCGAAGAATAACAAATAATGTTTTAATTTTTTAAGTATAAAATCTTATCAGTGAATAAATTTATTGATATGTTATTCGTAATGAAGTCTTTGGTGTGAAGTATTGCTTCAAGGACTCACCCTGTTTACCCTAGTCTTCTGGATTAATTAATGGTACACAGGGGGCAAACACAGATGGAAGGCCCAGCAGTTGAAGTTTCCCTACAGGAGCTTTGTCATGTGCAAGACATGAAAGCCGGCTTCATGTTTATAGCACAGATACATCTCTTCTATTTAATGTATCTTTCCCTAGAGATAAACACGAGTAATTTAAATAAAGAATGGAGCCTTCGATGCTCATCACCTTGTTGCATTCTAACAGTAAAACTTATATTTCACAAAACACATTTATGATCTGACGTTACACTATATGTATATTTTAACGTCGTACTCAAGGGTATTTCACTTATATTTGGTTTACGGTGTATTGAAGATATATCTGAACATTCTGGGGTGTAATAGGTCGGTGATACTCCTATATTTCCCCACCCCCCACCAAATGATACAGAGACAACAACACAATTTCCATAAAAGATCATTCGATTGAGTATTCTCTGAAAGTGGGGCTTCTTCTTCTTTGCATTTTTTTTTCTGTTAACATTATTGCAGAGCCCACTATAAGACATAATAAAAATAAAAACGATATCCGGGATTCAGATTCATGCAAGAAATAGTCAATTCAAAGGGATCTTTTTGATATTTTATTACATCCCAACAAATAAGCTGTAGACTGTCTTAAAATTCGGAAATATTCTTTCAAGTAGTTCTTTGTCTGTGAACCGATAATCTACAAATAGTTGTTAGAATGGCCCAAAAAAAGAGAATTCTTGACAATCTTAACAGTTTGCACCACTCAACTATTGAATCCATTTGTTTATTAAGATGCCGTCTCAGGCTGTGTAGTCAAATAAAATGTAGCGCCCAACGATCTTTCGGCAAACTTTCTTCAAGACATCCATCGTAAGACGTTACCACTCTCGATTTCAAGTCTCATTTAAGGTCTACATAACATGAATGTTTCCTCCCATTGAGTAAAGAGACTTACTGACAGTTTTGTATCTGTTAAATCGTTGTCTGCATCTGTCCGTTAATTGTAAGTGAATTCATCTATGTTCAATGTATTTTTCTAATGACATCATTCTACGCAATATGAAATCAACTCGATAGGTATACTGATAACTGAATGCTTCTCGTCATGATTAACGATGTATTGATAAATCATGTCTGCATTTTATGTAGGGTAGAAGTCTAATGACGACAGGGGTACATGTTTAATGTCGACAGGCTGGAAATGCGACGATTTACAAGAAAGGGAAAAATAGCGGATAGCAGTTGATCTGTCGATATCCCTGGACAAACAGAGCCATTGGATGAAGCGGTCGTAAAATACGTACTGGAATCAGATAATCGTCTGATTGGAACATATCGTGTGCCACAAAAGAGGGTAATTCTAATGATAAAGGTTTTAACAAGGCAGTTTTGAAGTTATGAAGTATTTGAACAACACAATGTACACGTATTGCGGCCCCGTTTATTTTCTGCAAGTTTGTACGACGCTGTTTAAACCGCGAAAGTAATTTTAAACTTATATTGCTGAACACTCTGGGTAATCCACTTAAACGTTGGTTCAGATCCCCGACGAGTAATATTAAGAACAACAGGTGTACGGACTTAAATTGTAAAGTTCGTACAACTGAGTCTTAGGCAAGGCGGTGTACAGGCTTAAAAATGGTATTCAGTCTTTACTTTTAAGATAACTAGCTAGACAATTTGGACAAAAACGCTCTGTCAATACGCCGTAACATAAATGTAAAAGAGATCAAGGGTTGAGTTCTATATTGAGATTATCGATTTACAATGGCAAATGTATGTATATATTTTCTGATATCTTTTACATAACAGTATCTGTGTCTAGAATTTAGTCTTATGAATGCACCGTTGGCTGGTTTCTTATTTATTGAATGAAACATTACAGGAACATTTGGCTTCTGGAAAATCGTGAATCCATGCCTCTACTTCTGAGTTAGACAGGTAATTCCATGAAGTGACACTGTCACGCATTTGTCAACAGTAACTCCAACTTCCTCGAAAGTATCAGATATGATTTTTACTACCATCTTTTATTCTTTACATAGTCGAACCGAAGCGCCTGTAGCATGGGTTAAATCATACTGATGCTCCCAGAGACTATACTGGAAGAAAGCTTACTAACTGCTCACAAGGAGACATTTTTACTTGTGAATATATTGCCCATGTCAGTATTTATATTTTAAATTATGCCGTAAGTATTGTTAGCGAAAAATGAGAGAGTAGGGTTTTTTTTATATTTTTCTGCCTTGACTCGACGCGAATAGAACTCAGACTGCGAGGGTGCATGTCCCATTAAATTATACAAAACCTAAACGAAACTAATCTTTCTATACTTGTTTTGCTGTTATTGTTATACTAAACCAAGGTATAATTTTACAAACATTGTTTCCATTTCGATGGTTTCTCTTATTCTATACTCGTCGAAAGGATCTGTGGAACTAAGGCTGTTGTGCTGATAATTGATGGCTTATAACCCAGGGAAATGACGACAGAAATTATGACGGAATGGAAATAAGAAGATTTACCCAGAGGAGAATATAAACGGATAGCTGTTTGTCAGCGGAGAAAGTTGGATAAAGAAGACCACTTTTAATACGGGAAGCTGAGAATAAACCGATAACCCTCGTTTGCATCATCTTTTGTGACATTTGAAATAATAAGATATACGGCATAAAAAGGATCTGTTTGTTTGTTTGATTGGTGTTTAACGTCATACACAACGTCTATATGACGAATTTGCGTTGCTGGTGTATGGAGGAAAACCATGAAGAACCTCTTAAAAACCATCCCGCAAACTCCACAGCCAATGGAAAACTTTAGTTATATACCTAAGGTCCACCGGGAACATAAACTGGAAGTGGACAATGGCTGCAGAGATCCTAATATATTTTAAACCATAAATGCTTAACACAACGGTTAGGCAGAACTTCAGCATGTAGCTCCTGCAGTATTTTGCAGTATTGTAGCCCCTCCCTCTACCCGACTGTGTCACTTTTTCTGCACAATTGTTTATCTTTATTGAGCGAATAACTAGGATAAGGGATACGCAGGAGACACGAAATGAACCAGGAGATTGCATTTATCGAGTCGCTGATATAATTTCTACTAGATAATAGTATCAAGCACATCACTGAAGCCACAAACATAGTTCGGTACGATTCTCGAACAAGGTGCCCAATTTACGCAATAGAGTTAATTTCATTTAAAATTGTCGACTATAGTCTGCTTTTTCATTTTGTCCGTCCTGTATACTGTATTTTCTTTTGTATTGTATTTTTTGGTAGGGGTCTAAATTGTATTTCCCGCTCACAAGGAGACATTTTGACGGTCGAATTTAAACGGGAAGGAAATAAAACCAAGTGATCGGCAAATTAAAGTTGTGAACAAAATTGTTTGTAATATTACTCCTTTTCCACTGAAAGCCTCTTAAACTGAACTAATGTAAGTAAAATGTATGATGTATCATGCTACATTTATTGTAGTGATCATGTCACTGGAATAAATGTATATTAAAATGTTGTATAAGAGATACATAACTTAATTGTGTACATTTGTACAGTTGCTGTTTTGTTAGGGTGAAATTTGGAGAAATTTGGCTTATTTTTATCTGTAATAAATACATAGATAAATCATTGCAAAAAACATTCCACCATACATTCTACTTACAGTAGTTCAGTTCAAGTGGCTTTGAATGGAAAATGAGAAATCACACAAAAAATACAATAGCGGTTTTGTTAATATCTAGGTATTTGACTAAGGCTTTGTTTTTCTTCCCCTATAACTAACCAATGCTCGTTTCGATTTTTGTCTGTTAAAATCAAGACTATTTGTTATTACCAAAATATTCAACTAGATTGAGGCAACTATTTCTGGAATTGAAAATGAGCATGGACATCTGTCTCGCTATTAAACGTTATCGCTGCCCAAGTCAAAACCACAACTTAGGCATATCCCCAGTGCAATTTCGACTCAAGGCGATCTTTCAATGCAAAACGCATCAACAAACGACAGAAATCAAAGAACGACAAAAATTGCTTTTGAATGAAATAGTTCTTTAACCTTACAAAACCGAGGCGTTTCAATTCTGTCCATATAATATCCTCCTTTGAGGTTCTTTGAGACCTCGGTGCCGATATAAGATATCTTTATATTCATTTTCCCCCTGGAACATTGTACAAAATTACCAATATATGTCAACAGTAAATAGATTTAACTTCAAAGGTCTTGGCTAATATAATTGTATTATCAATTTATTGCTTCGATCATGAAACGTCCTCATTACTGTTGACTCTACAAAGGAAATAGAAACCTGATCAGAGGCGAGAATGAATCGACAAGATATCCTGAACGCCAAAGAAAACCTATTCATACTGTTCCCAAGCTGAACTCCTAGATATTGGACGCCAACTACATTAGAATAAAGTCATTTTCAAACGCCCTGACATTTAGAATGGACCCAGATCTGAACAGCCAATCAACCAGTGATCAGTCATGTTATCTTGATTATATTTCACACGAACACACACTTAGTTCAAGTAAATAGTTGAAGCAAACGTATCTTCAATTAAATAGAAGACTTACATTATAACCAGCATATACGACAAACAATGTTGTTTCAATTTAACGATTTAACCGGTTGAGAAGTTTACTTTTTGACAGCTCAGATATCTTTTGGTTGAACAAGATTTTTATTTATTTGGGTCATGAAATATCACCGGCCTGCTCACTAAAATTATTTGATTTTATATATTATTCACATAGGAGACCAAAGGGTCAAATTTGACCATTAATTGGCTCAACAATAATTAACAGCTATATTAAAAACAAAAAAGGCCAATGCGGGATTAACATATAATAAGCGAAAATTTGCTTTGAGGTACAATTGTGAATTTTTAAAACTCATAGATGATTTAAATTAGGTAAAATTGCCTAATCTATTACACTCGAATCGGATTTAAAATATCATGAAAAGTTAGCATCGCTCCAGGTAAGAGAGAAACTTTGTGGGCTTTAATCTTGAAAGTAGGTAAGGGACTATCTGAAAGTTGGGCCGTTTTGTAAAAGCACAGTCACAATATATTCACTTGAACAAAAAGGTAAAATCAAACTGTTCCTTCTTAACTGGAGAGGTGGTAAAATGTTTACGTCAAAGTTAATATTATCGTGTAAAGTTTTTGTGACCATTTATGCGCGAAATTTCCAGAAATATTGTCAGGGCCACACAATTTCGTCTCTTCTTTGAATTTAAGGGTCCGAAATGTTTTATTTATTTGTTATGAGTAGGTGAACAGGTGGTATCGCCGGTACTTCACCATCTTGGTCACCATTTGAAGCAGACCTTAGGATTTTTCTTTCTTTGCATAACAAACCAGGATTCCAATTCCGAAAATAGTCACTCAACTTTAGACACCTTTTGTAAAATATGGGTCAATTAAAGTCAGGAGGGTCAACCAGTTATTAGTTGGTTTACTTTATACAATGGTTATATACAGCCTTAAATTCTAAGTTAAGAGCAAGGCTCCAAGATTTGTCGTCAATATGTGAAGGTTTAATTCGTACCAAGTGCCGATCAGCATTTACCACATTCAATCGTTAGCACAATTAAGCATTATTTTTACACAGAACTAAAAGATCGTCTAGTGAAGATATAATTTAGTACCAATTAAATATAATATAGCCAAAAGCTATTATCAGCAATTATGGGTCTAATTAGTCTATTTTGGACTCGATTTACCATAACCTCACATCACAGGGAAATTAGAAATGTCTCATGTCACATTTAATACATTTATCGCTAGCACAGATAAGCAAATTTTTGTACACAGAACTGAAAGATGGTTTAGTGAAGATATAATTTAGTACCAAAGACTTGCCGCGTTTTGACCAACCAGACACCTATCAAACATAAAGGTCAACAAATTGCAATGAAATATAATATAGCCAAAAGCTATTATCATCAATTATGGGTCTAATGAGTCTCTTTCCGTAACCTCATATCACATGGAAATTAGCTCATTACTGTTGGTCCTAATATATGCCCCATATATTAATCACCACAATGTACTTAAAATGTCTTCTAAAAGTCAGCAAATATATATCTCTCGTCAAACATAGCAGACAGAAAAATCTTTAGCCTTGTAAGTAATATCGCACAATTACTGAGTGTCAGATTCAGACTGGTCACGTCAAAATGTTCCTATTACTTGATAGTTAATAGAGTTACTATAACCCTATCCTGCATTCTGCTGGAGATATTGCATTAATGGACTGCCACGATTTGGTCTGTATCGTACACAAATGATTCTCCTTTAGATACCATCCAGTTGTTGGGAGAGTTGTTTTGAGACTTAAAGAGTAAAAGATGTCATTGAAACATATAATCTGATTTCTCTACTCGAATGAAAAGAATCCCTGTATGGAGGGTAAGGGCCACACAAGTTAACGTCCATGATACCATTCAGACTGAACAGTTTTACTCTTAGGAGACGTCCTCTCTACTGTAAGCAGTTTTCAAGTTATATTGTTACATCTATCGTTCTCAGCTATATCTGGGTGGCTGTGGAGAAAAGAACGATGAACCGGTCTGGCTCGTCTTCCTTTTCAAATTGAGACACTAATCAAATAAACCTAACATGTACCGGATAAACCGGATGAGTGGGATTTTTCTCTAAGGAGATTTGTGACGGGGCTAGATGGTTAAGACAGGTGTACTCGTCTATCAAATAGGAGTCGGGACTTAAGTATAGTAATATACCCGGCTGTCATTTGGATATTGAATAACTTTGGCAATGTTAAAGGTGGTAACCTGGTTAGAATATTAGCCTTCCGACTGACATAATTTCCATATTGTCGTTTCGAACACCCTTGTTTCTTTTTTCGCACTGATTTGTAAAAATCTGAAATTAAAACTGTAATACTGTTGTGTTGATAAATGGTTTAATTAGAAAAGCACCGTTTGATACGTCCTACTGTGGGCATAATGCTCTTGATTACATTGCTTACTTGAAAACTACAGTGAAAGTATGCTACTCACCTACTGGGCTAGCGCTGGTAGTGCGGAAACATGATGAATGTGTGTTCATGGTGAATACAACATAGTAAACATTCGTCTTTAAATCTGGATTTTGACTGATTTTCCGTCGCATCCTCAACTAGTTGGACATTGTTTGGGAGAATTTAATTTTACCACACCAATGATTTCCCGCAAACACTTTGTGGTTGATGCTGTAAAGAACAGTCATTATCTAATTAATGTATTTATTTCACTTGAAGATGTCACAAATGAATTTCACATCAATACAGCGACAACAACGAAATTACATAAGAAATACGTTGATACTATTTGTTTGACTTTCAACATCTAGCAAGGTCATTCTTGTCTGGTAATACTCTTTCTGAATTTATACATCTATGGGAAACTCTTTAGCAGTTTTTATTATTTAATTGTTGATGGCATATCAGGATTTCCTTCACCAACAACACTGATATGTCACTGCCGTTTATGATTACGCTGTTTTATTACATTTCGAAATATATCGCGTCAACAGCCTTCGTTGCTATTATGAAGAAAATGCGCTTCATTTCAGCGCGAAACAAAGGGATAACGTGGCGAATAACTACACGTTTCAAGTAACGTTATGCTGGTCTGCACTCGTCTGATTTGAAATTTTCTATGAAAATTAGGTCATATGTGATATTTTATTATTTATTCGCCTATATGAATAATAAAAACAACATAGAACATTGAAGATTGAATACCATGACTTTGCGTCTCGTGCGTTAACACTTTAATCATACACTCGAACAATATGTATGGTATTCAATCTTCACTGTGCAATATCCTCTATTTAGTTCAAAAGAAACGAGACATTCTTAAATTATTACAGCTAATAGCATTTTTCCTCAGAAGAAGTCATTTAAGTATTGTTAAATCAATATTCCTCGCCAGTTGTTCCTTAGAAAGCAAGTCTAAGATACCGAAGAACAACAACGAATGTTTTAATTTTTTAAGTATAAAATCTTATCGGTGAATAAATGTATTGATATTTTATTCATAATAGCGTCTGCGGTGTGTATTATTGTTTCAAGGACCAACCCTGTTTACCCTAGTCTTCTGAGTTAATGTATGATGCTAAAACACAAATACATCTCTTCTATTGAATGTATCTTTCTCTAGAGACAAAAAAAGTACTTTAAATAAAGACTAGAACCTTCCATGTTTTTCGCCTTGTTGCATTCTACCAGTAAAACCGATATTTCAGAAAATACATTTATGATCTGACGTTACACTATAATTTAAACAAGCCAACAATATATGTTTATTTTTATATAAATTGCTTGAGTTGAAATCTAATCTCATAATCGTGTTGAAGGAACAAGAATTTATTAAAAAAAAATCAAAACAAATATCAATATTAAAATTATTTATTTGTTTATCTGATAGGTCTTTAACGTACTCAAGGGTATTTCACTTATATGTTGGCATCGTGTTAACGGTGTATAGTAGACACCAGGAATATTAAACTAAATGAAAATAAATCTGAACATTCTCGGGTGTAATAGGTCTGCGAGCTGAAGAGGTAATTTGTGCCATACAAATGGAAGTGTTTCTAAAAACATGTCTGCAATAATTGTAATGCCCCTATCGATTAAGCAATAACATCATCCCGGTATGTCTGACTATTAGCTGAATGATGATGAAAACAAATAATTGATATAACCGTCAAATAATGTAACTGTCACGATCAACTTCCAGATGGAAGATTATAACTTAAAGTGGTTAGTCCAAATGGGATGAGATACATTCTGGTAATACTACAATACATGCCATCCCAATCACCATATATATGGATAACCTAATTGATCAGATACCCATATATGACATTTGTTTTTAAGATGCTGCCTCACACTGTGGTCAAATAAATTGTAGCATTCAACAATCTTTGGGCAAACTTTTTTCAAGACATGCACTGTAAGCCGATACTACTCTCGATTTCAAGTCTCATTTAAGATCTACTTAACATAAATGTTTTCTCCCATTGAATAAGGAGACTTTCTAACAGTTTTGTATCTTTTAGATTGTTATCTGCATATGCCCGTTAATTATAAGCGAATTCAAGCTCATCTATTTTCTATGTTTTTTTGCTAATGACTAATTTTCCTCATTCTACGCAATATGAAGTCAACTTGATAGGTCTACTGATAACTGAATGCATCTTGTCGTGATTAACGTTGTCTTGATAAATCAAATTTGCCTTTAATGTAGGATAGAAGTCTAATGACGACAGTGGTATACATTTTGCTTACACATACAATTTAATAGCGTTTTTGTTAATAACTTGGTAGGGCCTGTAATTTGACTAAGATTTTGGTTCTTATTTTGTTTTTTTCTTTCCCTTTAACTAACCAATGCTCGTTTCGATTTTTGTCAGTTAAACCCTAGACTAGTTTTTTTTTTACAAAAGCATTTGACTACATTGCGGCAACCATTTCTATAATTGAAAATGAGCATAGATATCTGTCTTACTATTAAACGCGATCGCCGTCCAAGTCGAAACCACATCTTAAGCATTTCGCCAGTGCAATTTCGACTCAAGGCGATCTTTCAATTCAAAAGGCATCAATAAACGACAGGAATCAAAGAATGACAAAAAATACTTTTGAGTGAAATAGTTCTTTGTCCTTACAAAACCGAGGAGTTTCAATTCTATCCATTTAATATCCTCCTTTGATGTTATTCCATGCCTCGGTGCAGATATAAAACATCTTTATATTCATTTTCCTGTGGAAGATTGTACAAAATTACCAATATATGTCAACAGTAAATAGATTTCACTTCAAATGTCGTGGCAAATAGAATTATATTATCAATTTATTGCCTTTATCATGGAACGTCCTTATTACATTTCTATTTAGTTTCTGTGTGCAGTATTTCCATTTCATTTGTAAGTATATTGAATTGAGTTGCCTAAAACCTAACAACTAGATTCAATGATATTTAATTGAATGGGATGATCCAAACAGATTTGAATCACCCAGAATAAACATGGTCATGAGATCTGAATAATTATTCAGAAAGATATAACCATGACTCATTATCGCTGGCTTCTCAAAGGAAATAGAAACCTGCTCAGAGGCGAGAATGAATCGACAAGATGTCAAGAACGCCACGAAATGCTATTCATACTATTCCTAAGCTGTTCTCCTAGATACTGGACTAGATCAGGGCGGTCTACATGTACCTGAAAATTTAACCAGATGCCATAGCAAAACAACTATAATAAATAATCTAAAATTTGTAGAAGGAAAGCAACTGAAAATGTATGCGTTTTCGTGTTATATTGCGATTATATTTACCGTAAAGAAAACATGCTAAAATAGATCCTCGATTATGACATATATTTCCCGAGGACTGCCATATATGTTCACCCATAATTCAATTTTCAAACGTTCCAACCGGATGACAGGTTGATATTTTATTCAGGTGTTTTTTTCTTGGACTTCACTGACTGGAAGATAATCCATCTTCATATATAGAGCGGACATCCTGTAGGGCTTGTGATTTCAGAAACATTATCCAGTCTAACCATGATTATGGGCGAATTGACAAATTGAAGTTCCCCATCCCCGCCTTCAGAATTTTTCATAAGAATTTGTTTTAAAACAGGCATGTTTTGGTCCAACAGCGTAACCTCTGCGACCTGGAAATCACAGCGTTAACAGCAATTCAATAGAAACGGTTTTGTTAATTATGTGTGTGACCAAAGTGACATAGATGGAACTCCAGTGAGCTCAATATGCTTCCATATTCGTTGTGGGGTTTTAATTATCTAGATCGAATTGTCGCTTACCAATATATCCAGAAGTTGAAAATCCATCTCAGTCGTCATGTTTTTGGTATATACTATATAGACAGTTTCATCGTGTCTCCTTTAGAGACTCGGGGTGTTTTTGTTTTGTTTTTTTTGGTGGGGAGGGGGGGGGGGGAGTATTTGTTTTTGCACGTTCATTGTTGAGGGGTTTTTTGGCCAGCTGTTTAGTGCCTAAAATGATTTACACTAACTAGTCACATGACCACTGTTGTTTAAATTCCAAATAATATCATCTTGGGAAATTAACCGTGTTTATCATAAGAAAATCAAGTCTTACAAAGTAACTGGAATTGAGATAAACGAAAAAACTGTGTTGAGATCTGGCACCATAAAGTGTAATGTCGTTTCACAAATGGATATTAACTTACGTTTAACGGGCGTGTCAACTATTGCTACATGAGTTGTCTAATAACCAACGAACAATTGACTGTTAATTTTTTTATTTTGCATATGCGTACGACAATTCCTCAAGTCGCATGGGCAGATGACGGATGTTTAAATTGAATCAGAAAATATGACAGGATGTCAATGGTTACCATAACTGTTTTAGCCGGAGAAATCAAGGTTGGTGTTGTTAGACTCAATTTGTTTTGTTTGTTTGCCTCCGTTACCGGATAAGGGTGCTGTAGATTTAGTGATGTTATAGGCAAAATATTACGTTTAGAGTCGAAATACCGCATGTGACATAAAACTGCCTGCAGCTACAGGATTAAAGGACAATTTTTTGTTATGCTGTTCTATAGTGGTTTTCAATCTATACAATTTTATAGATCGCCCTATGATCTATAAAACAAATTTTTTAGACCCACTTTCATAATTATGATACAATATGGACGACGTCCAGCTGAGGGTCTTGGAAAACAAAAACTGAGCAATACATTCCGGTTCACTGGGCCGGTTTGAATACAACAACATATAGCGCATGTTGCTAATCTTTTAAAGAAAAGCGTGAGACATAGTTTCTTTGCTGCTAGTTTCATCTAATACAAATCATATCCGTAGCTTCATCGCTAATTAATGGTCTGGGATACACGACAATCAACTTATTGACGCGAAATACATTTTGTTAGCATGGTGACAAACAGCCGGAAAAGCTAAGACTTCCAAAAAATATTTATCAAAAATCCAATCATATTTGTCAAGCCTTTGAAAGATTGCTGATTGAAAACCCAGATCTTTTTATGGACAAAGATATCCAAACTCACCATCAAACTTATGAGTTTCCATTTCTCGACATTTTTTCTACTTCTTCTCCCACTCTCCCGTTATCAAATCCACTCTGATGTTATCAGAAAGTATACATAAAGTTCCATTTATGAAATTGTCTATTCATCCTATAACAGCCACAGAAATTAAATATCACATGATGAGAGCCTCTGACAAAGCAGTTGCAAAGACAAGTCTTCGGCTAGGTTTCAAAGAAAAATCCATTCATCGAGAAAATCTGTCTTAAAAGGCTCGAAAATCCATCCTAAGCTAATGAATAGAGTGTAGCGGGGTAGAAGGGGACGCAACTGAAATCTGACAAGGAATTAAGAAAATGATAAATAATTGTCGATTAAAAGCGAATACATCTTAGCAGAAAAATATTAAACCAAAGTATGAAAAGAGCCATTGACACACATCTGCGGCAGTGAGGTTTATCAGAGCTCTTAAACGTGTCATGTGACATAGATGCGCAGCACCTCATTTTGGTTCGTTTCGCGCAATTTCTGAACCTTCGAATCAACTGACGAATCATGGGTAAAATCACATTAGCAAACGGCAATCGGATTTTATCTTTACTTTGTATTTGCCCTCTGGTTAAGGGCAGTATGTTTCCAGATTATATACATGCTGTCATACTTGCACTGGAGGAACATTATCTTTCCAACAGCAAAAACACTAAAGTGACTAAACATTTTAAAGTTGTGTTAAGGGTCGCTGTCTACTGTTGGAATACCTCGCGGTCATATAAGTGAAATACCCTTAGGCACGGCGTAAAACACCAACCAATCAATCAATCAATCATGTATTACAGATTACCCACTATTTCACATCCAATTCTGGTCATCCGAGGACCACTATTTCTTGCAAGAGGGCGCTTCTTCATCAGTCTGTTTTAGTGACAGCTTGAACTCCATTGATGTCTGTCAATGATTCGTTTCAAATTTCGGGAAAATAGAGTTCTGATGTTAGTAACTTACGCAAAAGATCTTATCAATTACTTTGTCAACTACAACACAACATCATTTACCAAATATGTTACCTTTCGACCAGAACTTATTCTTTGCATCCATTTGCAGAAGGATGGTCGGCCTTAGTTTGTTTGAATCAAACACCCATGACTTTCCGAAAGCTCAAACGAATGTTGGTATAATACCAATGTATTCACGAGCGCTCAATTACAAACACGGACGGCATTTCATATTGTAATTTGAGAGTTGAGTTTGAGTTTTGCATTTGAGATAGAAAACTATCGTATTGCAACGTCTTGTTTTTGTTCTAAAAATATCAATTAATACCACAGTACAACAGATATATCCATGACAAATATATCTCACCAGATCGCAAAACTTTTATCTTAACGATGGTAATGTTTTTCTACATTGTAGATTTCTTCTTCTAGACTTGCCTTTGTTGTGTCATGCACTGGTAAAGATTAAGCGTCTTTGATGTAAGATACACGTGACTACGACGACCAACACAGATCAAACAAAGAACCAAGTTGTTGTTTGCGTGAAACTTTAACACATGGATTTCACGTTTTACTAGGTCTTCACCGGGTTTTCTTTGAACGTGTATGATTTAAGCGTTCTTTTCAAATCAGTTGAATGATACTGTTAACATGAGGATATAGAATATGTATATTGTCTGTGATTGGTGTGGTTTAATATGACAGTGGTTTAACACGACAGATTTTAAAGTGAACAAAACGTATAGATATATTTTTTATCTACATTTATACAAATATATTTTTGTCAAAGGTTATCACACTGGCACAGGGATATCGATTAATTAAAGTCGATAAATTATCTCGTTCTAGATCAATTCTCAGAGACAAGTTTCTAGATAGCTATGAATCTCGAGTTGTTCTGGATAACCTAAAGGCTCATCTCGATAAAGGGTAATACATGTAACATGTCAATTGTAAAGATAAATATGTGGCGAATATGTAACACACGTAGATATTTGGTATGGGTTAAAGTAAGCTCTTGTACTAAACTCACTAGTCTACCAAATGAAGATGAGGGCAGTTAAGGGTTATCTGATACAGAAGAGAGTTTCGTCTTAACCAAAAGGCCCTTGACAGATTTGTTTTTCTTGTACGCTATGATAGGTCTCTGTGATAGAGGCTTAGCCATTTTAGGTACAAGGTTATGATATT
>JAVFBZ010036198.1:0-10839 GCA_032466195.1 Katharina tunicata
GTACATAGAAGAATGCACTATGCAAATTTCAAAAGCTGTAGTGAAAAAGTAACCAAGATACAGCCCGGACAAGCTTATCGGACATACGGACACACGGACATACGGACAGAAAAAGTAAAACCTATATGCAAAAGTCCGTTTCGCAGTTATGCTTTTTGGTTGGATGTAAAGGGCGTATGTGTGTTTTGTCGTGGCGCGTATGTCGATGCGAAAAGTTTGATTGAGGAGTAGAATTTCCTTCTTTGACTACAAAGGTCTACCAAAACGGTATAGTTGATTTACTTTTTTTTTCTGTAAAACATTTTGTCACACTTGACATAGGATTGCTAAAGATATAATTTGCGCTTGTAAGATTACTTTCACTTTTAGGCCGTGTCTATGTGTTCAGTGTAAACGCACATGGTTTTACAACAAAAACTAATATTAAAGCATACTATTGTAATAAAAGAGACGGTAAACGAAAGTATTTTGTATAAATGTTTGTGTAGCATGTAAAGGTCGATACATGTAAAAGGTGTTAACATAAAGCGATAACTCAAAGATATTATGTTTTGCATGTTAAGTAAAATTCATTTTATTGTTATTTTCAGTCAATCTGTGTAATCTGTGTAATCCGTGTAAACAACGACCATCTGTATCCAGTGAAAACACTGTGACTACTATTGTTGTGTTCACAAAGAAAGACTGTAAAACTTATTTCTGTAAATTGGATGGGATTGAGCTGGGCTCTTTCTCAATTGTGCAAAGCACTATATGAACGGAAATAAAAGATCATTATACAGCATTTACTTGTTAAACGTGATCTTTACGTATATGACCTGTTACATATCACAATGGACCCCATATACAGAAAGCATCATAGATTAACTCTTGAATGTATTTCGATTTTGTTGTAGTATAAGGTTGGTTTGGTATTCAGATATTTTTATTGTGTTTACGTTTTAAAAAAGTCCAGTTATCGAAAGAACAATAGCAGGTAGCCTTGGAAATATATCATTTTTACAAACAGTCTTTATAGGAAGCAGTATAAAGATATACATGCAAGGTAAACAGATATACTTGAATATTGAAAAAAGTCAAAATAAAATTTAAAGAAAAACGCAAACCGCATTCCATGAATGACAGGTAAGATAGCATCTGTCCGGTGAATGATATTTACAACAAGATAGAATCAGCAATTAGATTGCAAAGTGTTGAGAAAAATTCCTACTGGGCTGATCGTAATAAATCCGTTCTTAGAACTGATTGTATAATTATGTAAGATAAACCAATTTAGTAAGATAAAAAAAAAAAAAAAAAGTTAATGTCAAGAAACCTACCTGTATACGTAACTTGGACGTAGAAATGTTCATACAAGCGTCTTCCTTGGGATGAATAGTCGCCAGTAGTTCCTCAGATCAGTTTTAAGTGATATAGTATAAGAGAAACTCCGAACAAGGAACTCATCTTGGTATAGATAATATATTTCTTATACCAACATATTCGGAGTTTATCCTATTCTATGAATAGTTGCACTGTATACTTTTTAAACAGAAGAATTCATCTTTTCTACACGGAGATAGAAATTGGGGCAATCTGATACATTTAATTAACCATACAGATGCGACTATCTCGTCATTCTTTAAGGCACGTGTCTTGCAAATGCTATTTGTTTCGGGCACGACAAATATGAATCGACGGTTGAATATTCATAGCTTGTGGTTATGGACATTGGGTTTACGAGGCTGCCCTCAGGTTTTCCGCCAAACATCCACTGTACAACGTCGCCCAGGGAAATACCTTTGATTATTAATGTAACTGTCTTATATTGACACTCTGTTATAGCTCCAGCTTATCAATATTGACCCTGTTTCAATTTAGCTTATCCGTGTTATAAAACCGATAGGGCCAATATGGCAGACCGAGGACCTGTAACAGGACCAATATGGCACCAGGGACCTATACCAGGACCAATATGGAAAAATCTGATTAAGAATATGTAGCATGACGTTCAACACCAAATACAGTAATAAATAAACAACCTATATCAAATGTCAACAATTATTCTGTCTTACAAACTCTATCATTATCATACATTAGCTTCTAGATGATCATCAGTTTATTAAACATGATGACTTGTTCTGGGGTCTAAGGAGTTTACGTCATATTTTACAACTGTTAGTAATGGAGAAAGTACCCGATGGTATTTCGTGTCATTGAAACCAATTTCCCAACACTCAACATACTTATAGATTTTCTGTGATGAGAATGTCGATTTCACGATTATCTTAAGCGAAGTTTTAGGCAATGGAAACGTGTAGTGCATCTCTCTGATCAGTAATTTATTATTGTCCACATCTACATGGCATGTTTTTCAGTCCATTCTTTAAATATAGATACACTTCCGGTGTATTTGAACTGCTAGTACTTTGTCCATCAGTTTCAACACGCATTAGCTCTCTGAGCTTACGGGCATCAGGAAGCCGATTTGATGTTGTACCCAGTACTTGTCCCTTGCCCGTCTGTTGCCAGTGTCGTTCAAGGGGATTTCCTTTGCCTAATGAGCTGCCACACCGTCATATGAGTGAAATAAACCTAAGTACTGTGTAAAACTGCAATCTAACAAACTAAGACTAAGGGGTTCCGATTTGTGCTGCGACGTCCTAATTTTAAGATGGCGACGATGTGGCACGGCGCTTATAACGATATATCCTGTGTGCATTCCTGGTCCAAAGTACAGTCGTAATTGTTTTCATGGTAAAGGACATCCTCCAAGATTAAACTGTCGTGGGGCTACCTCGTTTAGATCAACATTTTCGTTCGATGTTTTACAGAAACAATCCCCAGTTGTTAGCGAACAATACGAATATTATTCAGCTGATAATACAAGGTCTGTTTTGATGCTGTAGGAGTAAGAGCACGATTACAACTCCCGGACTGCTAGATATAGATAGTGTATTTCTTCTTTATTTTTTTCTATCCTCTTGCAAATTGATTTTTGGTGGGTTTTTGGTATTGATATTGAGCATTCAAGTGGAGGTTTGTGGTCAGTGTGATTTTTAGGCCTAAATAGGTCCCGTGTGGTGTATGGAGACTGTTGAGCGAGGTGTGATTCGGCTGTTGTTTACATTCTGAGGATGGGCTGTCAGACCTCTATCATCTTCCAGGGCGGCTAGTTCAAAATTCCAATCATCATGACCTATCAAGCTTTTGATCGTGTACTCGATCGACAAGGACTGATTAAGATATGTGCCAGAGGTTTTCGCCCAACGAAAGTTTGGGAAGGAGCTATGGAACCAAACGTTAACATTACACCTTATGTAAAAATAATGGTGGTCTTTGGCCAAATATAAGCGTGTGATACACATCAGTATATATGCTAAGGAATATTCCATAAAGACGCATAAAGGAATCAAATGATATGGGTATTATGTGGATACTCATTACAATCTTAATAAATCCGATTTTGTCTACAAAAAACAGTTCAGTACAAAAACAATTCATGGTGATACCATGCTCAAGATCGTATATACTCAACGAGAAAATATAGTTGAGTGCGGCTTTTGATGTGTTTAAATCCCTTTTAACGTACCCTATTCGATTTTATTTTGAAAATGAGTCCTTTTTTTAGGGCCAATGCAAAGACGCTTTCGAAGCAGCAGACACAAAAAATGTAACGTCTTTTTACATCCTACACTGAAGAGCTTCGCAAAAGCGTGCTCAAGCGGCTGAAATCTGCCTAGATTTATCACTCAGTTGAGTGCGTGCTAAACGCGTTTTATAACCACAAATTTGGAGCACAACTCAGGTGAGTACGATCTCAAGACTTGAGTAGCCTGTGCTCAAGATTTCCAGATGTACAAAACAGGGATTTTTACTCGAATACGACCGATAAGGGATGCCTATTTAATGAATGTCATATAATAAAATAGTTAAGGCCTTTTAATTCGGTCTATGCGAAGTTTTACAGACCCATAGTAGGTATATATATATATTAACTACTGTAGTTCTGTATAACTCTGTACATTATGAACAGCACAAACGAAAACACTCCAAACGACATATACGATATCACTCGTGCAAGCAGTAAAACTTATTTAATATTTACCTTGTTTTTATTTGAAAAAATAAATCATGAT
The DNA here is from genome assembly GCA_032466195.1 of Katharina tunicata. Classification (NCBI taxonomy): domain Eukaryota; kingdom Metazoa; phylum Mollusca; class Polyplacophora; order Chitonida; family Mopaliidae; genus Katharina; species Katharina tunicata. Next base: position 4,119 of record JAVFBZ010036198.1, read on the forward strand.
ATTTGACAAAAGGTTGAGCACCAGTTAATAGATAAACTGAATAACGAGCCTTAGGTTTAGACAAGAAAATATATCAAAAGATGTTACCCTTAGGAATTAAATAGTCTGTGACATACATCATGGGAAAGGATAAGTCAAATCTCTCGATCGAAGTAAATGGTGTACGGCAACGCTCTCTTTTTTTTAATAAGGATTACTTTTAGTAATCCAAGTTAACATACTATTGTAATTGATTACATCCAATTAATAATAATAATAATAATATCTTCAGCAATTCTTGATATATTAGAAAACTAATGTACATAATTATAACGAACACCTTATCCATTTGATGGTGCGAAACAGTGGCTCTATCTGCTTTGATCCGAGGGCGACTTCTAAGCGTACGAAGGTCATCTAATTAACCAATCAGACATCTCCATACATTTCGGACAGATCTACGATTAGCTTGGCGTACATCTTTACCCACAAGTTGGCATTTCGGTCTCCACATCATTCAAATATTTATAAGTATTGATTAATACCAATTACCATTAATACCCTGTTTCACTTTAGTTATCAGTGCAAGTTAATCTCATGGTTGTCAGTTTACATCTTTACATAAGCTGGTTAGATACAACAAAAACAAAGTCTTTTCCACCGGTTAGTTAAAATAAAATATATAATAGCAAAATGTTTCACCAAAATAAAATTAAAAGCAAATGTAACACACATTATATAAATAATATTGCATGACGGTTAAAGACAGACTTTGGTTCAAACATACATATCACGTATCGTTTGTTCACTGTAGATTTCTGAAGTAAGAATACGCGGAAGTCACATACGCACCCAAAAATGACGTATTTTGTGTTATCAAACAATGGCATGAATTACAGATATTTTTCTCAAGAAGTAAAATACTTTCCGTTAACTCGTGCCCCAGTGTAATAGGTTAAGTGAAAGTTTTATAATAAGAAAAAAACTGCAAACTTCTGTCAGTATATCGTAATGAGGATGTGTGAGTGTTCTGTCACATCACGGTCAGATTTAGGGGGTACCGACGCTACTGCGAATCGACGGTTATTAGCCCTGCCCCTTGTAATATTCGAAATTGATGCGTTATATATATATGGCCATTGAGATGTTAAGGCTGTACTGATATTGATCGAAACTACCGACAAATTGTTGGATGAAGTGGTCTTTTGTCCCGCCGTGTCTCCCACGTGTAACTATATTTTTGTTCAATTAAAATCTATTAATTATAATTATAAAGGTAGCCTGTAGAAGCAGCAGAGCACCGATGATTGTAAGATGTTTATTTGTATTTATGTGAAACAGTATTGTATCAAGTGGAATGGGAAGACACGCTATCAGCCTTTCTTATTGTGCTTCCCTTTGTCATGTTTTGTTTTTGTGTGGGACGATCAATTTCATATTTAAATCAAGGCCATCCACCGCGTCAGGATCAAAAGCGTTGTTGATATATACGAGGAAACATGGCCGAACCTCTTTACGTTGAATTCGAATTATAGCAGGATTTCTCATGGCTCGTACAAGCCTTGTGTCATCTGAAATATTTTTTTTATTTCAACGCAACCGTTTTAATTTATGAACAAACGGACATTTTTTAAAACCCCTAAATTTGAGAGCTTATGTGACTCTAAATAGGCCCTACATATCAGGAATGCACCACAAAAGGGATAAAATAAAGTTCATTTGAATAACAATCTCAAACAACTGCATTCTAGCCTAATCATTCCTGCACAATTGATATACAAAAATATATATATCAGTGCCACAACCAAGCATGCTTTCATAATTTAAAAAGTAATATTGATAACATAAAAGTGGTATTAAAAAGTTGGATTTCTGAAAATAATACGATGACGTTTGTATCATTGAGCTTCCGATTGTCCTTATGTCTACCTTGTGACAATGAGAGCCTTTACATTGGTCTTCAGTGATCGAGGAGTGAATCTGTGCTCTGATTTATTTTGTTCCGTGTTTTTACTCTAAGCCTTATTTGACTGTTTTTACGTTTTCCAATTTTACTTCTAACCTGAATGAATTTGTCAACATATGTATATTCTGAATCTTCTTTTAATAGAACAATAATGTATGCAAATTGTTCTTTTTCGAAGCTTTGATCAACTTCTGTTCTGGCATTTATGTCAGCTATATTATTTTACATCAACGCATAGTACCGCGTATGAATAAAAAGCCATCATACAGTTACCGGTAATTAATTGATTGTCAAAACACTGTCTGCAATCATGCTTTTAAGTCAAAGTTAGCAGGCTTTTATTCAAATATTGAAATTGGTTTTTCTCTAGGATAAATATCACAATTTCAACTTTGTGAATTTGCAATAAAAAAATTTCAGTATAACCTTACTAAAATGTACGTTTATATTGTATTGTGATTATATGAGACTGGCATTTTCTGAAATACAGTACTAAGAGTTTGTTTGTTTGTGTGTTTGTTCGATGTTTAAAGCCTAGAATAATATATCACGTGGATGATACCATGACGCCTGTGAAGGTAACTGCATTGATCTTCATTGGCGGGCAACAACCTAATAGGACGAGTACAGGACGCACAAAATAGAGAAATAACATAATCTTTGTTCATTCACGTTGCAAGGCGCCTCTGTGAACTCGGTGTTGGTGTTTTCCCTTGGCTCAGAGATCCACATGTTACTAGCAATGCAACTTGAACCATTTAAGAAGTAACAAAGAAATGAGAGAGTATTATTAGTCAGCAAGGAAAACTCTCCATTCATAGTCTTTTTTAAGCTTTATGGCAAGGTATATTTCCGGAATATATCTTGGAAGATAATTCATATCCGCCTTTGGGATGACCCTTTATTGTATCTTTCCACGAATTATCATCCTAAAAAACAGAAACAAAACAAACGATTGTGTGTGAACGTGAACTTGAGACGATAACCTCCAGGCGGATGAGGGAGAAAAGGTGAGTGAATGAGCGAAGGGGTGTAAGCTAATAAGAGTGTGCGTGTTGAGTTTGTGCCAAAACGAGGCTGTCAAGCATGAAACTGAGACATTCTAAGCATTATTAGAGAACGCGATATGTTGTTTATCACTGGGGAAAAATACGTCAGCAACAATGTTTTTTATGGATTTAGCGAACCTGCGATTAGAAAAATCTTTGTCTAACTTACTTCAACAATTCTGAAAAACGTTGTGTTTTGGCTATACCGCTAAAATATGGAATCCCGAAAAACACGGTGGGTTAAGAGAGAAAATGTCTAGGTGAGACACACAAGCTTAGATTCGGATATCTCCTTCGTATAACAGATTCTATATGAAGTGTGTCACAAATGGAGAATGAGATTGAGTGAGTAAGAGACCAGGTTAGTCAGCGAGTAAATTAGATATCGATGAGTACAGAACGTTGACCGAGTGAGTGGTTAGTGAATTGGTAATAGATAAAGTGACCACCAGAGCCAGTTGGTTGCTAGCTTGTAACGTTTGGCATACCACACCCGGTTTAAAACAACCCAAAACCTCGTCTGCTGAATTTGTCCTCTCCTCAGCTTTGGAATCATGTATGGATCAAAATCGCTATTGTCTTTGTTTGGATGTCTTTTCTCAGGCCGTATTTCATGTTATTTCACTCAAATAACGGCGTACCAGTCCAATGGATGAAGGAAACTATCTTCAACGTGACAGATAACTACGCTGCAGAATAATGATAGAAACAGGACTCAACCAGAAATCTGCTTTCTGAGTTTGCGTATACATGCGCGCAGCTTAGAGAAAGTATCTCGTAATAACGTTAACACGTGTCGGTTCTACGTTGCTTTATATGCGTTATGTGAAATCAATCACACGCAAAGTCACGTGATTTTATTGTTGAACTATCACTTTGGTTATTTCCTTGTGTTATTCCGTGAGCTTCTTGGTACGGGATGTTTTGACGATTCGAACTCTCCAAGAGGAACAGCACGGTAATCCTCATTATGAACGAGAGTCTCCTGAACATGGCAAAATGGAATCAAAGACGGAAGAAATGGGATAAGCTATTACAATATACAGTCAAAAGAACTACAATATAGCAGAGAACGATCATACAAATCTAAGATACTACAATATTAAAGACAACAGGGTCTTAATATTAAAAAGCATAGAAAGACATACACAGGTAACGAATATTTATCTAACCTGGAATAAACTCATAACAAGCATAGACTACACAGTGGAGCAGGCACTACTGTTTACTAACACGACCAAAGCATACTGAGGAACTATATTCAACAGAGATAGACTCTTTCTAATGACCGTAGAAGCTTAAAGGATAGACATTTGCTTTGTTTAAAAAAGTGAAATACAGGTGAATTGCACGAAATGGAAAAAGCACTAGAGAAAGTCAATCCATGGAGTTTCAAGTCTAGAAAACGTAGGTCTACATATGGGGAACATTTGGCAAAGAATGGGGTGGACACTCAAAAGGATGGGATGGGCACTCAAAGGAATATGTGGGCACTCAAAAGAATGGGATGGGAGCTCAAAAGAATGGGATGGGCACTCAAAAGAATGGCACGAAGTGCAAGTAGCACAAATGTTAATGGAGAATACTCGTAACATTCTTAGGTAATGAATTCACGCCATTATAGTTTACAAAAGGACAAATTAAGAAATACTTTCTGGAAGTTGAAAATACGCTCATAAGGCTTACATAAATCACAATATATACCAATATTCAAAGAGAGTGACCAATGTAATTTCCTTCTACTATTTTTAAATATTCTAGTATGAAAAAAGGAATTGGCACTTACGAAAAGGACAACATAGATATATCCTAGTTTGGAATAGTACTCACCTCTTTATAGAGACCGTCCTGATGGCGGTCGAGACGAATCTTCCGAAGGAAAGACTCCGGTAAACAACAACAGATATTATCCCATAGAGGCACTATGTATTTCGGGTCCACATCTTTTGCTGTTTTGTAGCCGCCTTTGACATGAAATATTTAATTATTCTTCTCGTTATGCCAATCTTCAAATATACACTTTTATGCCGATATCTGCATATCAAGCACATTCTCAATGATAACTATTGCGAGGAAAATTTCATATAGGAGCCTTCAACGATTTGATTGTTGTGATATCACACAATCAGATCCATAAACACAAGATAGCATATATCCTAATGCCACACAATCAGATCCATAATTAAAAGATAACATATATGCTAATGCCACACAATCAGATCAATCAACATAAGATAACATATATCCTAATGCCACACAATCAGATCCACAATTAAAAGATAACGTATCCTAATGCCACACAATCAGATCCATAATTACAAGACAACAAATATCCTGATGCCACACAATCAGATCAATCAACAAAAGATAACATATATCCTAATGCCACACAATCAGATAAATAATTACAAGATAACATATATCCTAATGCCACACAATCAGATCCCTAATTACAAGATAACATATATCCTAATGCCACACAATCAGATCCATAATTACAAGACAACATATATCCTGATGTCACACAATCAGATCAATCAACAAAAGATAACATATATCCTAATGCCATACAATCAGATCCACAAAGATAACATATATCCTAATGCCACACAATCAGATCCATAATTACAAGATAACATATATCATAATGTCACTCAATCAGATCCATAATTACAAGATAACATATATCCTAATGCCACACAATCAGATCAATAATTATAACATATGTCCTAATGCCACACCATCAGATCAATCAACAAAAGATAACATATACCCTAATGCTACACAATCAGATCAAACAACAAAAGATAACATATATCATAATGCCACACAATCAGATCTATCAACAAAAGATAACATATATCCTAATGCCACACAATCAGACCAATCAACAAAAGATAACATATATCCTAATGCCAAACAATCAGATCAATAATTACAAGATAACATATATCCTAAAGCCACACAATCAGATCCATAATTACAAGACAACATATATCCTAATGCCACACAATCAGATCAATCAACAAAAGATAACATATATCCTTATGCCACACAATCAGACCAATCAACAAAAGATAACATATATCCTAATGCCAAACAATCAGATCAATAATTACAAGATAACATATATCCTAAATCAACACAATCAGATCAATAATTACAAGATAACATATACCCTAATGCCACACAATCAGATCAATCATCAAAAGATAACATATATCCTTATGACACACAATCAGACCAATCAACAAAAGATAACATATATCCTAATGCCACACAATAAGATCAATAATTACAAGATAACATACGTCCTAATGCCACACAATCAGATCAATAATTACAAGATAACATATATCCTAATGCCACACAATCAGCTCCATAATTACAAGATAACATATATCCTAATGCCACACAATCAGATCAATCAACAAAAGATAACATATATCCAATGTCAGACAATCAGATCAACAAAAGATAACATATATCCTAATGCCACACAATCACATTAATAAAAGATAACATATATCCTAATGCCACATAATCAAATCAATAAACAAAAGATAACATATATCCTAATGCCACACAATCAGATCAATCAACAAAAGATAACACATATCCTAATGCCACACAATCAGATCCATAATTACAAGACAACAAATATCCTGATGCCACACAATCAGATCAATCAACAAAAGATAACATATATCCTAATGCCACACAATCA
>JAVFBZ010036209.1:0-10839 GCA_032466195.1 Katharina tunicata
GTGGTTGTGTGATGAATATCTTATGTTTCCTATATCCATGCATACTCAGGTTGAGGTGAATTTAGTTCATATCACACAAATATAGGTTTGGTCAAATACCATTATATGTGATGTATTATGAGGATGTTATGTTGAATTTAAAGCGGTTTAGTAATTCATTTGCTTTATTGGGTTGAACCATTTTAGTTATATAAGTCTAGTTTTGAGACAGTATATATATATTTCAGTTTAATTGTATATTTGTTGAGTTTTGATCTAATTACAGTTAACATAATTGTTAACATTTCAGCTATCATATGTTCATATGGACATAACATTGAGTTTTGTTTTTTGATACTTTGTTTCAATTTGAAGTGTTCACATTGTTATTTTGTTCTATGTTCTTGTTATTTTTCTAAACTATAAAACAGTCATGATGCATCAGTATTATAGCGATTCATAGCCCATAGCAGGGTGTAGCATATAATGTAGCTCAGTGTTAAAAGGTTAATCAGTGTTTACAGTTAGCATACATTAGTAGTTGTAATACTCCTCTAGTGTTATGTGGTAGTATTCTTACTTATGGCCATGGTATAAGAATAATGTGTTATCAGGTATTTGTTGAAACAGTAATACATTTTAACATACATTTAATATCTCAAATAGGTACTGATATATGCATTTAGATATATACCTTAGTATGAATAGGGATTTTTGTGTATGTATTTGCATAGTATGATGATATGTTGGTAAACTGATGTTGTTATTACTCATCATTCATACATGTATTTGTTCATATGTTGCAGGTGGAGAATTGCCTCCCTTGGTTAGTATGGTAACTATTTGTTACACTTTACCAGATTTGTTACAATGCTACAGTTTTGTTTCGGACTTTAGCTGATTATTATCTATGTGCCATCATGTATGCTGCTCTGTGTAATAAACTGTGTATCTGACTACATTTATTGAAGTCTGTTCTTGTGTATCCGGTACCTATGGCAAACAACCCTTAACAAGGACCCCGAGCGGACACAGATATTTAAAACTTAAGTTTTTATCTTGTCGTGATCACTCCGATGTTTTCAATAAGAACATGTATTCGGGAAAACGAGTTAAGCATATGTTGGGCACTCAAATGTGTGAAGTTGTCTATATGACTGACGAAAACATCTAAGTTTAGAAATAGTGACTTTCCAATCTTAGGACTAATGTACTTACAGTTTCTCTGTTTCAGAACATTTCTTATCCGTAGTGCGGTTGTAGATTGTGTACACCTATATTTAACTTGAGTGCATCCCATCGACTGTTAAAATAGTAGAAATAGACGATGAAATGCACATGCTTGGTTTTAACCTCGGTTACATTAATTGGATATATAGGGGCAGATAAGTCATGTAAACTAGTAGACAACAGAACATCAGGTTTGCAATAAGTGTCTTATCTTTAGGGAAAGGTACAGACGATTTGAAACCCTAGATTGTAAACACTAAAATATATTAAATATTAAGTGCCGAATTGACCAAAGTATTTGATTCCTGTAAAAGAATTCGCACTGCAGTGTAACTCCTAGATACTTAAGCAGATCTAACATTTTGCAAATGATAGTTTTTTGAAACTGAATAGATACGTAAAAGAACAACGCAAAAATAGGATTTTTTATTTAGATTTATTCACCCGTTCTGTTTTGGTGTTCTTAATAAAGTAGTAAAGTATCGACGTGCGGTATCACAATGGTTGTAGTTTATTTGCGTACATATAAACGTTATGTATTAAACGTCAGCAGAAAAGGTATAGGTATAAGACATCAAAAATAACAAAAAAAATATATATTATGTCTTCACGTTGCTCGTTGCATTAACTAATTAATGGAGGTGTTTGTTAAAGGAGAAGAAAAGTAACAACAAAAAAAAAAAAAAAAAGTCTTACTCAAATTATAGACCATAGCAATGTGTTAATAAAACTGCCCTAACATTCTTTGGTAGAATTCGTCGTTTTCCACTGCAAGACACTTGAATTGAAATACCAAGGTGAAATGTATGGTTAGCATATTGTATACTCCTATAATTTGAGCATGACTTCTCCTTTAAAATACCGTCATATTTACGTTTTGTGCAGAGGTTAGAGTTAACAGTTCACACGCCCACGATATCAAGGGTATAAAAGTTATAACACAATTATTGACACAAGACAATGGAAATAATCATAATTTAGAGTATTCCATTTTATAACACATTGTTTTATATTAACACATTTATTATTGGCCAGGTCTTAGAATAAAAGGTATTACGGAAGATCTGACAGATGCGCAAAGAATGCAACAGAGGGGAGACAGGATCTAACGGGAACAAAGAGCGTTTCGTCCTTAACGGGGTTTTCATTAGCCGGTAACCAGATGACGTTAGCCTAAAATTCAGGTGCACTTTGAACTCTTACATCCGTTCTAGAATATCTCATATCATATCATTGTTCCATTTAGAATTTTTATTTACATTGTATAAACTAAAGGTTAAAGAAACCCGACACACAGGATTTAATCGATCCTAAATTAATGTCGACTAGAATTCTCCTTGTTAAATGGCTTTCCATTGTAATGCTTTCTTTTTTCATGTATTCGACGAACGTGTGTCTTTGAGCAGCTCTGGAAAATGGCGGTACGGAAGCAAGACACGGAGAAAACCACAGACTTTTCAATCGTATAAAGTACTGTTATACCTGATTGTCAATCATAGGCTTAATTGATGACCGATACAAACTAATCTTGATGGTTTGAATTAAAAACTTAGAAAAAGCTGGTGACCGAAAGCAGGGAATTAATAAGAGTTTCCAACCTTCTGCTGGTCTACGATATGTATTACTAGTCATGACGTCTGTTTGGACAGTACACATACACTTAGCCAAATTTTATTGTTCTATTTTCTGAAGAAAAAAATTAAATTTAAAATAAATTAATATATATTTTATCAGTTTAATTTATAGCCTTGCAATTGTCGTAACAAAAGAAAGAAAAGAAGTATCTTTGTACTTAAAATGAGGTTTTGTTTTTCTTAATTTTAAGAAATAAATAATATGCACCGTCCAATCATTTTAGCGACAAATGTACAAATTGTTTTTTGCTGTAAACTTACTTAAAACTTGTGTAATTGTGTCGCGTGTACAATGTGACGTCATTTGTAAAAGATGCGCCACCCACTTCGAAAGTGCATTCAATTTTATTCTTTACTTTATTAGATGTGACTTATTTGGTAGATTGACAGGTGCGTTTATGCATTACGTTATTCTATATAACTTAATTGGCAGATTGTCAAGTTCGTATTACATGTATAGGTGCACGTACAATCTAATACAAAATCCTATATAGTAGCAGCTGACCAATCGCATTGCACACAAAATGTTCTTACGCGAATAAAACAAAACTCCAGCAACACCTCTAGCAGCGAAACGCTGTTTCTATTTAATTTTGTTAATTTGCTCCGCACTGATCGTTCCACAATGCGTTTAGTATTGGTCTCCAGAGAGATCCCACTCAAATTTATTGTCCCCACTGGAAGAATTGAATCGGCAGCTCTTGTTGTTCAAATATTGATGTTGTTAACTTCACCTCTATGCAAACCGGTAGACAGGATATCCCAGATGCATCAGAGCGTACGCCCATCACAATACCATATAACTACGAGAAGCATTATCTGCTTTTATAACCTTCGCCTAGTCATCATTGTTAGTTAATGGTTACTTAATGAAACGTAACCCCAACGCAATGTTTTGTTTGTGAACTAATGAAGAATAAGTGGAATTGACTGAGTTAGTTTGACTCCTTCGAGACTGATTGGTCGCGTCCCTTTGCTTGCCTGTCTGACGTTTATTGTTTGTCCCTAGAGTGATTCCTCTCAACGCCATTGTTCCTGCTGAAAGAAGTGAGTAGATATCTCTTCAAATATTCATGTTATTGGTTTGATATACTGATACAGGACCATTAGACCTCATCTCCCCAGATACTCCAGGTCGTTTTCGCAATACAATATATTTTCGACCAACATCGAAATACTAAACCAAATCTACGCGTTATGATTAAGCTGTTTGAAATCATTTACCAAACCGGAGCCAAACTGTACTATATTGTTCTTCACTTGATTAATATCACGTATGATCTCCATTGATTTCAATAACTACAGCACAAATTTTTCACAAAGAGAAAATCGCACCCCTATGAAGAATTTAATTATCTGATCATGTGTGCGCTGCAGGCAATTCCTAAGTGCATGGCTTCTTTGAATGGCGTTTGCCATGTTAAAGAACATGAGGTTTGTCTATTTCACTTTGATTGCTTCAGCGCAAACTGTATTCATAGAACAGATCGCGAAAATGTAAAGCTTAGCAAAACCAACCCGCGTAACCAAAAAGCCTGGAAAGTACTTGAAACAATACAAATATACAGATACAGGGCAGAAACCAACCGTCGTTAGAGTTTCCGCATTCTTGCCGCTGATTGAGACTCAATCCTAAGAGACATTTTACGACTTTTTTACTGTACGATCATGGTGCTTGGAACAGATGACTGTGTCTACCTGTAAACATCGCAAGTAAAAAGTCTGATACTCCCATGTTCGTGTATTTGAATTGAATTGAACTTTTATTCACCAGAAGAAAAATGACAATGAAAGATAAACATATTTGAAAACATACATGACCACTGGCGGGAGTATAACCCGTGAGGGCTTGTTTTATCCCTAATACAGATAAATATGTAATACATACAATTATTATAAATGGAATCTGGTGGCTGTTTCCTATATATTGATATATTTATAAAGGATCCCAAATTTCATTGAAATACAGACGTGATTCATTATACGACTAACGTATTAAGAAGATAATTCTTTAGACGTGATGTGAACACAGATATTGATCTGATGGATTTCAATTGTAAAGGGAGATTGTTCCATTCCCGAGGACATAGAGAACGGGGAGAATAAGACGATAAGTTTGATCGAACGATAGGTTTAAACAAATTAAGCTCGTGTACTCTTGTGGGATACCTGTGAATAGCTGACATTTTGCTTAAATAATCCGAATAGCTCTGTGGATTACATTTTCAGTGGTAAACGAATTTGTGGACAAAACAAAGAGAATTGTAACGAACCTGTGTTTGGAAAAGATTTTTAGTTCACGAAAAAGCGGTTCAACTATTCTACTTGATAAGGTTATTTATCTGACAAGGCGTTTTCGAAGGGTAATTTGTGTTGTGTTGATATTTGTGTTGGCCCAACGAATGTTGCAATATGACATATGTATAAGGGTATATTAAAGAATAGTGTAAAATAAGAAGTGCCTGTTTGGTGAGTGAATGTCGAACGTGATTGATAATGCCTACGTTTCTATCAACTTTACTATTTATATAATTAATGTGATCTAGCCAATTTAGTTTATCGTTGAAGAAAATACCGAGAAACTTTGCGGACCGGACTGGTTCGATTTCTTTGCCAGCTACAAAGAGGGTTGGGGTAGGAATTATTTCTTTTTGCAAGTTTGTTTTGTTGAGATTTAATAAAAGTCGGTTCAAATTAAACCAGGAATGTAATTTGCTGAGCCCTTGTGTCATTGTTGTTAATGCGTCCTGCATGTTAGGGGATGAAAATATTACACTAGTGTTATCTGCTAAGAGGAGAATATTAAGTAGAACTGAAGAATTGCACAAATCATTTACATATATGAGAAAAAGCAATGGTCCTAAAATAGATCCATGGGGGACGCCACAAGAAATATTTGCAGGTGTAGATATAGCTCCATGGTATGAAACACATTGTGAGCCATTACCAAGATAATTTTTAAACCAAGTATTCGCTATCCCCAAAAAATCCATAACGAGCTAATTTTGACAGAATAATGCTATGATTGACCTTGTCAAACGCCTTTGATACATCAAAAAAAAGTAACAACGCTGTATTTATTAGATTCTTTAGCATCAACTAAATTGTCATATAAAGAAATTGTAGCGTGTTCAGTTGAACGATTGCGTCTAAAACCAAACTGTTTCAGGTATAACAAGTTGTGTTCCTCAATAAAGTTTTGAATCTGCAAAATAGCAATTTTTTCTAACAGATTACTTAAGGAACGAAGGATAGATATTGGACGATAATTAGAAAATAGAGAATGGTCGCCAGCTTTGAAAATAGGTGTGACTTTTGCTGATTCGGGATTGATCCCGAGGAAAAGAATGGATTTATAATGTGGGCTAAAGGTTTGGAGACCAATGTAGAGACTAGGTTTAGGGCAGACATAGGAATACCATCAACACCAGGGCATGATGTTCGAAGGCTAGCAATGACATTTTCAACATCTTTATGATCCTCTGGCGAAAAGTTGAAGTTTTCAACAGTTGCAGGATTTAAGTATTTTTCAAAAGAGCCAGAGGTCAGAGGAATATTGGAATCAAGCTTTAAGGCGAAAGTTGAAAAGTACTCGTTAAAACCGTTTGCTATCAATTGGGGGTCATTAGTTTCAATGCCGTTGCTCTTAAATGGATTAGAAACAGACGACCGAGATGGATTTACAACCTCTGGGTATATTGGTAAGCGACGTTTCGGCCCAGATGCTAAGACCGTTTTCAAGTAATGATTACAAATCTCAACAGAATCTACTTAAATAGTAAAAGAACAATGTTATAATTTGTTTTGAAACTGAATTCTTACCCACAACATCCCAGTAAGGAACAGTTTCTAAACAAATTACTAACATTGTTCTTTTACTATTTAAGTAGATTCTGTTGAGATTTGTAACCATTGCTTTAAAGCGGTCTTAGGATCTAGGCCGAAACGTCGCTTACCAATATACCAGAAGTTGTAAATCCATCTCAGTCGTCATGTTTTTGTAATATAGATTGATTGATAGATTGGTGAACAGCTTCGGTATATATGTATAGTCTACCTTGTTTCTGGGGTAATTTTTTTCCTGAATTTTATAGTGTATATTACTGAACACTTATCATGCTTGTAAACAATGTACAGCTCTTTGTATGAAGCGGTAGTAAGTTATCTCCAAAAGCTTGTAGAATACAATCCCGGCCCCCCTGTGTACCTTAAGTTTATAAGGGAAGTTTTCCGGTGGCTGCGGAGTTCGCGGGGTGTTTTTTTTTACGAGGATTCTTCCCGGTTTTCCACCGTACACCGGCAATGCAAATTAATAATTAATAATAAGTCGTCATATAGGTGAAATGTTCTTGAGTACGACGCTAAACACCAATCAAACAAACAAATTGTAGAATACAGCATGCACTATGTACAAAACCATGTATTGCATTAATTTTGATTAGTTTAATCGAGCAAAAAAGACTCCCCTATTAATAATATTCTAACTCCTGCGTATATAACGAATCCAATTTCTACTTGGGCTAGAAGTATTAATATGTATTAGAAAAGAGCTGATAGCGAGAACAGTAAACCTATAATGAAAAATTGATACATTTCTCAAGAAGTTCATGTTAGAGGCTTTCCAGTAATTCCAACATCAAATTTGTACGTCGGAGGAGAGTTCTATAATAACAAAAAAAACAACTGAATTTTCTGTCAGAATATTATCATGTGGATGTGTCAATCAGGTCTCATAACTGAGCTACCCTTAGATGTACCGACGCTACTCCAAATCAAACGTTTATTAGCCCCGCCCCCTTCCACTCTTCAAAATCTTTACTTATCCATATAAGTTGATGAACCCGGCGAGATCAAAAGCTTTACATGAGGCATATGAGGGGAAATGGCCGGCCTTTTTTACGTTAAATTCCAATTTTGGCATGACTTCTCCTGATTATTACTAGTCTTGTACCGACTTAATAATTTTCATTTCAAAGTAATTGTCTTAGTTTATGCATAAATTTCAAAGTTGGTTAAAATCAAGGCAATCAGAATTTGTTGTAAAATCCTTTTTTTGAGTGCTTATGCTACTTTAAAGGTATCGTCACTTATGCGCCAAACAGAATGATCTGATGATAAAAATAATTTAACATCATTGTTTGGTTCTCAGTGTACATTATAACACACCCATACATAAATAAAGCAAATGTAATTCGTTACGCCATCTAAATGATAAAGAACCAAATATGCTACGTGCAATGAAATAGATAGTTGTGTCAGAGTATAGGATTTCATAGTTAAAGATTAAAGACAACAGATGTTGACTTTCCAGGCTAGTGGAACTGATATAAACAGGCACCAACCAGCATAGCAAATTGGGTAAGATACGATTTCAGTTGACAGTCACGGTTTGGTCGATGTTACAAAAGTTTTCACCATGGTTTCTGTTAACTGTGTTTTGGTTCTGCTCTCAATGCTTGTTATTGGGGCCCATTGCTGGTGCACCATGAGCAGGCCAGTTACGTCAATTATAAGTGAGTACATAGTGTTATTATCACATACTTCTATAGGACAATCGAACCGGCTTAAAACCACTTTGGTATTTAAACCGGTTTAACTGTTGTCGTGGTGTGAAAGGGCCTAATGTGTATTCAGACCCGTCAGTCCAAAATGTACAGATTTCTAGGTTTGCACGGAAATTACCTCAAACGTGCTAAAAATGTGTAGTGTGAGAAAAACATGAATCAACTCGAGCCAGTGTGTGTTACGATGTATATCACTCAGGTAATACTCCAATGGTCAGCGTTATCATGAACTATGAAACTATTATGAGTGTTACATAACGTGAGCCTCTATCACGTGATTTTGATAATTTAAAAGACTCGACTGATATAAATCGTTACATACGGGCTCTCGTTGGTTAACCACTATTTATACGAAATTTATCAGTATAATACATTTCATATATTTTTCGATAACAGGTTTGAATTGAAGCAGGCCTATATGAAGCACATTGAATTGTCAGTCAAAAATAGTCTTGTATGGGGGCTGACTCCGTCTCGCCTGTGGTCTCGCCTTTTTGGTCTCGCCTTTTGGCAGGGGCGAAAAAATAGCCAACATGTTTGTTACTCTCGCCCGTGGTGGGGCGAGAACACTGTCAATTTCGTCATTCTTGACCTTGGCGGGGTTAATGAAACTAATAAATATATGTTCAATATCTCAAATGAAGCATACGAATAAATAAAAATGCGATTGTTTTTAGACGGAGTTGAATACAAATACTGTGAACATGACGATCAACATTTCCAAGTTGGAGAAAGCTATAAAAACACTGCTGATTGTTACGAGTGCCATTGCAATAACGATGGACTTAGCTGTTGTGGGTAAGACACATTTATATATCCAATGGAATATGTAATTAACGTTGGTCAATAGTAACTGGGTTTGAAGGGGCGGATGGCGGAAGCTTCTTGGGCACTGAAACTTTCTAAGCTGAGGGGCCTGAGGAAGCTGATTGTTGTGTTGCCCTGACACTCTCTCAGCTGATAGGCCTTAGGAAGCTGACTGTTGTGGTGCCCTGACTCTCTAAGCTGAGGGGGCTCAGGAAGCTGATTGTTGTGGTGTCCTGATACTCTATAAACTGAGGGGCCTAAGAAAGCTGATTGTTGTGTTGTCCTGACACTTTCTAAACTGCAGGGACTCAGAAAGCTGATTGTTGTGGTGCAATGACACTCTCTAAACTGAGGGGCCTCAGGAAGCTGATTGTTGTGGTGGTCAAACACTCTCTAAACTGAGGGGCCTCAGGAAGCTGATTATTGTGGGGCTCTGACACTTTCTGAACTGAGGGGCCTCAGGAAGCTGATTGTTGTGGTGCCCTGACACTCTCTAAGCTGAGGGGCCTCAGGTAGCTGATTGTTGTGGTGTCCTGACACTCTCTAAACTCATGGGCCTCAGGAAGCTGATTGTTGTGGTGTCCTGACACACTCTAAAATGAGGGGCCTTAGGAAGCTGATTGTTGTAGTAAGGTGACACTCTCTAAACTGAGGGGCTTTAGGAAGCTGATTGTTGTGGTGTCCTGACAAACTCTAAACTGAGGGGCCTTAGGAAGCTGATTGTTGTGGTGCCGTGACACTCTCTAAACTGATGGGCTTCAAGAAATTGATTGTTTTGGTGCCCTGAGAATCGTTCATTGGAGGGGCCTCAGGAAGCTGATTGTTGCCGTTTCCTGACACTCTCTTTAAACTGAGGGGCCTTAGGAAGCTGATTGTTGTGATGCCGTGACACTCTCTAAACTGAGGGGCCTCAAGAAGCTGATTGTTGTGGTGTAATGACAATCTCTAAACTGAGTGGCCTCAGGAAGCTGATTTTTGTCGTGTCCTGATACTCTCTAGACTGAGGGGCCTCAGAAAGCTGATTGTTGCAGTTTCATGACACTGTAAACTGAGGGGCCTCAGGAAGCTGATTGTTGTGGTGCCCTGACACTCTAAACTGAGGTGCCTCCGGAAGCTGATTGTTGTGGTGCCCACACACTCTCTAAACTGATGGGCATCAGGAAGCTGATCGTTGTGGTGCTCTGACTCTCTATAAACTGAGGTGTCTCAGGAAGCCGATTGTTGTGATGCCTTGACACTCTAAACTGAAAGGCCCCCCGAAGCTGATTGCTGTGGTGCCCTGACACTCTCTAAACTGAGGGGCCTCAGGAAGCTGATTGTTGTGGTGCTCTGAATCTCTCTAAACTGAGGGGTATCAGGAAGCCGGTTGTTGTGGTGCCTTGACACTCTAAATTCAGGGACCTCCGGAAGCTGATTGTTATGGTGCCCTGACACTCTCTAAACTGAGGGTCCTCAAGAAGCTGATTGTTGTGGTGTCCTGACACACTCTAAACTGAGGGGCCTCAGAAAGCTGATGGTTGTGGTGTCTTGACACTCTCTAAACTGACGGGCCTCAGGAAGCTGATTGTTGTGGTGCCCTGACTCTCTCTAAACTGAGGGTCCTCAGGAATCTGATTGTTGTGGTG
>JAVFBZ010036220.1:0-10839 GCA_032466195.1 Katharina tunicata
TGGAATGGTTTTAACACATGTGTGGTAAACAACTTCATGTATAACATTAGAACCATTTCAATCACGGGTTGAGCGTGAAATGGTTTTAACACATGTGTGGTAAACAACTTCATGTATAACATTAGAACCATTTCAATCACGGGTTGAGCGTGGAAGGGTTTTAACACATGTGTGGTAAACAACTTCATGTATAACATTAGAACCATTTCAATGAATGAATGATAGTTGTTAGTTTGTAAGCAAGAAAGAAAACACTGTTTAGTTTGACACATGGGTCCTCTGTCTGCTTCAACGGCGATTGACGTCGTTAGTGGAATTTGGCTGTGTTAGCTTTGGTGCCCACATTTTACAAGTACCCACAGCCTTTAGCTTTAAAACTTTGCCTTTGAAATACACCATTTTTCGATTGTTCCTTTCCCAGTTGTTTCCAAATCATGAATCCAATGGCGTTGTTGGGAAGCGTAGATTTGGCCTGTTCGATAAAACGTATAGGGCACGTTCGTTTTTATATTCTTTCCATGTCAAGAGTCTGAAAAGAGTAATGAATTGTCATTAATTAACCATTTATAAATAGGTTGTTATTTTTTAAAAAATTATATATTGATTCATTAGTGTTTAGCGCCGTGCTCAAGGGTATTTAACTTATATAACGGTGGTGTATTCTAACAGTAGACGGCGACTAACACAAAATAAATGTGAAGCCACTTAAGTGTTATCATTGTTGGAAAGATAATGTTCCTCCAGTGTTTTTTTTTTAAATTGTAGATAGAAACCAATTATTAATTTCAGATTCTGGTCGCAACGAAGGCTTCACTTCAGAGGCAAAGATACTGATAGTAGTGACTAGCTCGAGGATCAAACCTTCAGACTATGTTAGAACTCTAGTCCAATTACTATTCAAATAATAGAACTTCGAAACACAACCGCCATCTTGAATATCGTTTCAATCACGTGACGTGACTGAAACCCCGAACTATGATCCGCCTTTGCTGATGAGGATAGCTGACAACCAGCTAGAATGTTCATTCGTCTCACACCGTGAGCAATACTAAAGTAGGCTCGCACCTTTTCCAGATTGTGAACAATACTAGCACTAATGTAATGACAGGCCATCCTTGATGTTGTTGTGGTAAAAAAGTGCGCTGGCAAATGAATCGAATTAATTTTGCTACCAAATTACTTAAAATTAAACAGAGCAAAAAAAGTTGTTATCGGGCCGAATCAATCTGAAGTCTGTAAAAGGGAGAGAAAAATAGATAAAGTCGTGAGCAGTGCCATCTCATCACATGTTAACTTACTCGCTACAAAAAGCAAAGAGGGATAACTCTTTCTAGGTGAACAACAAGATGGCCAGTCAATACCTTCGAGTCAAAGACTCGACAGTAGGAGACTGATTTGATTCTCTATTTTAGAACGACCGTGATCGAGTCCTATAGTCAGCTACTGACGCGAGTACACGTCTTATGCCGAGATGCTACAAGAGAAGACAAACTCTCCTATAACTAATTTGGTATTAATATGAGCCATTTTTGAAAGTCTGATTTCAGGGTAAAGTAGAACCATGTCATTCATACTGCGTGTAGATTCAAGATTTCCGATAAACGCTTGATGGTAAGTGCCAACAATAAATTAATCTTCAAAAGATCATTCTCGTTTGATTTTCTATCATTGTTGTGATTGCTAAGCTGCGAACCAAATCTAAGTCGCATGATGTCGAAATGATTTGGGTAAGTTCTCCACGGCTCACCAGGCGTGGAGTGAGGACTCGTGTTTAGGACCAAATAATGACATGTAAATATATAATAAATATACGTAACTTATACATAAAACAATAAAATATTCCTAAAACCTAAATGTTAAAACACACCCAGATCGATCCACGTCAGCATTTGAAAAGAACCGAGACCCTTCAGCAACGTGAGCTTCAAGTTCCTTTGATTCACCAAATACGACAGAACTGTAAGAGGGAAATAGAAGAGATAAATTATTAAATTTGTATTGAAGATAAAAAGACGGCAGCATTTTATTTAGCGGGTATTCTTTCATTTAAAAATAAACCGGACACAATCTACATGGAACATAGACGCCAGAATTGACAAAGAAAGTTTTGGACATTTCGGTTTTATGCTTTTGCGTCAAATACAAACTTTTTGGAATCTCCTCCACCGAAAGAAGCGAACCATCCTCGATATGCTTGTCTGGCTTCGTACTCAGTTATAACACCATCTTCGTTATCATCCATGGCGTCAAACTGTTCCTTCAAATGCTGCGTTTCTTTGTCAGACAACAGCTGGGCTAAATTCTCCTGAGAAAAAGACGTAATCGTCAGAGTTTACCAAAACAGTTACTGAATATAGAACTGAGTCTGTATCTCGAATAAGCTGAATATTGCATAAAGTAGTAAGTCCAAATAATGTGATTTGAATGGTGTTATAGCAACCTTATTTCAGTAACTACGACTAAAATGAGTTGACTTGATTTTGACATGACCAAAAAAGTCTTTCAATATATAGAGAGAAAAACATCTCTTAAATCACAAATCTTGTGAGAGGTGTCACAATTTATATTAACACAGATTCACGATCTATGAACAGATATAGGAATACAGGAAGCTGCTTTGCGTTAACACTATAAATCCTGGCCATCCGTGAAATAATTAATTTATAACCGGATCAATCTTCGTTTACCAGCTGTCCAAAGTGTAAAACAGATTTAATGATGTGTCATATTTAACATTTCTTGCAAAAATGTATAGCTAAGTCCATAGCAATCACATCTACATGAAAACAACGGTACAAAGAGCTTTGTATGTTCCGTCAAAAGAATAAATATCTTGAAGTTATTGAAGTTAATGTCAAATTGTTTTTTAGACGCTCGAGGTGGAGAGATACTGTAGGATCTACCAACGCATCTCCCAAATTGTGGGACAGTAAAATAACCCATACATTTCAGTGAAGAACATTATATTTGATATTGAATAACGATGAACTCGGAAGCTCAAATAAATAAATAAGTAAATAATAATAATATAATAATATAATTTTGTTAAGGGCGAATCATAAAGACTCAAGTCACTATTGAAGTTCAATAAGTGAAAGCAAGAAGGAAAATTAAAATTTCGTCAATCGAAGATTGTTAAGAACTGGGTTGAAATTGGACCCATTGATACTTAATACATATGTGTTGACATAACATTTTAAATGGACATACCTTATCTCTCCGAGCCAAAAGTCTGGCACTCTCGTGATTAACAAACTCCCACCAATCAAGTTCACCACTGCCGTCAGCGTCCATTACCTGGAATATCATCTTATGTTTCCTGGAGTCGGCCTGACTCATTGCTTGACCTCCCTGTTTTTGATGGACCAGTTCTTTGTACTTCATATACTCCTCGAAAGAGATAAATGCGTCTGAAGGGGATAATGGTAGATAATTGGGCATCTGATTAACAGGGATTGGTAATGACGTATGGACGAGTTATTAAAATAGATTAGGCCTATATGTCAATTATTGGTTCTCCGTTGGAGAAAAGATAGTTAGTATATGTTAAAAAGCAGAAAACTGAAATTGTCAGCTAAATCTGGTCAATTATGGATGAGAATATTTATTTATATTTAAAAATTATGAGATCTTTTGTTCTGTACAAAAAACACAATATTCTTCTTGTTCTTCTGGCAGTGATAATATCCTCAAGCAACACTGCCATAAACCAGGAGGAAAAACAAAACGATAAATTGTTGACAGACCCGAAAAAGCGTCAAGACCACTAAGCTTGATTGTATTCATGGAGTTTTACGCCGTACTTAAGGCTATTTCACTTATATGACGGTGTGCCAGCCCAACGAGTGAAGGAAACCACCTTTAGATACGCTAGCTACATAGAAGACGCCAAAATACATTTAAAGAACAAAAACCGGACACCACAGCAAATCGGCTTCCTGATGCCCCTTAGCTCAGAGAGCACAAGGGCAAAAGAGGCTCTCATCCAACGATCCAAAAGACCGTAATGCATATACTCAAATTTCATATAAGAATTCATTTAAAAGCCCAATGACTGATTTTTGAAGAATGAAACAGCTATAGGCTTAAAATAGAAACCATCTCACCTTTGTTTAAATCCAAGCAATCAAAGTCTTCGATCAATAATCTAAGCTCATCATCAGTTAATATTTTGGTCAAGTCACTCTGAAAAAATTAATAATAAAATAATTGTTCTAACAAAGCATGGTAACACTACTAATGTATGGTTTGTTTGGATTACCTGTCGGGTTATAATCATGACATTACTTATGCCAGAAATGTTTATTAGATTTATTCGGATTTACGCAGTTTATATATTATCATCCATCCACGCGACATGACACCTTACAGAGGATCCACCGCGGATTTCGGTAGAGCACGGAAAACTCTCACACCTCCATTGATATATTTTAATTAGGCTTATGTCTGGAGGAAACATTTTTAAAGTGTCATTTTTATCAGCTAGAGTTATTGAAATGTTTTTTTTTTTTATGGATAACTATTTTAATAGATGTATTGGTTACACATTGTCTGTGTACTTTTACCATAACTGTTCCGTTATTAAGTCCTTTTTACAGAATATGCGAGTTGCTATCCATTAACACTTTATCTACATTGATTATCATTGATGTTTAAATGTTGAATCAGCAAAGCAACAGATTAGGCATTATATCTGAATTAAAAGCTTTTCAACATTTATCTAGATTAATGTTTACATTTTATTTAAACATATTAGTGGGTTAATATGTGAAGATTAAGTGTTTATACATTTATATTCATGTTGAGTCACCAATATATATATATATTTTCTCTACAAGCTTAAAGTTGCATATGCTCTCAAAAGCTCTGAATTTTGCGTTATCACAGCATCTCATGAAAAATTTATAGTTTTCTAAAGAAGTGCGAGTTAGAGGCTTTCCAGTAATTCCAACATCACATTTGTAGGTTGAAGGAGAGTTTTAAAATAACAAAAAAACTGAATTTTCTGGCAGAATAGTATTGTGGATGAGTCAATTATTTGTCATAAGTGAGCCATCCCAATCCCACCCCCTTACGATATTCAAAACCTTAACTCATTCCATATAAGGTCATGAACCCGGCGAGATCAATAGCTTTACTTGAGGCATATGAGGAAAAATGGCTGGCCTTCTTTATGCTGAATTCGAATTATGGCATGATTTCTCCTGACTATTACTAGCCTTATACCAACTTAATAATTTTCATTTCAAAGTAATTGTATTAGTTCATGCACAAACTTGAAAGTTGGTGAAAATCAAGGCAATCAGAATCTGTTGTAAAGCCCCAATTTTGAGTGCTTATGTAACATTAATCCTAAAAACTCACACATCTGAAACAGCTCCAGCCTGTCAGACAGTGTGCTCGTTCCGCCATTGCCACGTCTCCGGCACGACAACCCTCAAATTTCTCCAGGCATTCCTTGTGAAATATTCGGGTACAGACTCGACATGGATAGCCACTGATCAGAAAATTTATCACCCGGTCACATATAAAACAGGCAGCGTCTGACTCGATTTTCACCTCAACCTAAGACATTAAATAATAATTAAACATTCATTAAGATTTCAATGGCTATGGTTACAGAGTGACCACAGTACCCACATAAAAAGTATTTCTAAATTTACATGAACAGTATTTCCTCTCTATGAAAACAATGATGTGAATTATTCGAGGGGCACCAAGGCTTTACTGTTTTTTTTTTCTAGAACAATTTAATCACCGTTGACAGAAATAACATTATTGCTGCTAATTTAGATATGATAATTATTTCTGCATGACAATTCAATCACAATACAAAAAAATGATTTATCGACCTACTTTTCTCCAATCGGGACCCTTGGATTCCATGGTTGATCGTCGAAGGGCAGCAGTTTTCGGACGAATTCGGAATCTGTCCACTGATGTCTCTTCCTTATCCAAATCATCATCAATTTGCTGGCGTTCTTGTGTTTGAACTTTAAGGAACTCTCTCAATTCATCACGAGTTAGTTTCTTTAATTCTCTGTGGCTGACGTATTTATTAAAATTTCCAACTGCTCGAGTTTTCTTATCGATCACACCGTTTCTGTGTTGAAAACCGCCGTCTGCTTCTTTGGAAAGCGAAGACGATGCGCCATTTCCCATTTTGACGAGAGATTGTCAAACGGAAAACCAGGTACAATCACATTTCCATGAAAGTCGATGAAAACATTGCAATTTCACTGAATGTATTCAGGAGTATATAGTTGAGGTCAAAAGTTTCCTTCCGTCCGTCTTTTTACAAATGAACATGATCTCGGGTCAATTGCAACTGGACTGTACTATAGATATGTGCACAGTCTTGTTTTGTAATCAGATAAACCGTTTTATGTGAATTACCAAAATCCGAAGCTTAAATCTCAGCTCAATTACGCACTGTTTAACCAACCATACTGCTAACAGCGAACAGCCGACAAGCTTATAACACCTCTATTTTACAGTATATAAACGAATAACGCGTATAAATGAGCATACATGTTTACTTTGCTTAGGTTTAATCCGATAATCTGAGTTTGCGTAGAACTGGTCTTTTACTACAACATGATACCGCCATACGGTATGTTTACGGAGAAAGTAATGGTATACCCTGGATTGTATTGTGGCTTACGGAAATTAAAAATGCAAGCCAAATTCTACTAAGATCCCCTCCTCCATCATTCGCCGCGTTAGGACTTGTCTCTTTGCTTGACTTTAAGACGTATTTCGACCAGATTCGTGTATCTAGAAATATGTTAAATTTTGTATGTTGCCAAAACAGTCGAAAGTCCACACACGTGGAGAATTGTTCAAGTTTCAGTCTAAATATATTTATATACGTCGTTGTTTTTTAATCCATGTTGGTCCATGGCACGTTGGCTTTTAGTCCATGCCACTATCACCTTAAGTGGGTTAATTTTAAGCATGCCCCCACGAGGATGTGTGCGTTCGTTCATATTATAGAGTGTGGGACTGTAACACTAGGAATTTTATTTTCAAAACACTCTGAAATAAATTATAACAAGATGACTACTTCTTTTTATAGAAGTATAAGAAAAGAGAGTATTTTCGTTTATATGGGATCCCACTCTCTGATACTGAACAGATTCTAGTTCTGAAAATGTTGCAGGCCGAGACCCTTGAGGGAATCGAACTCAAAATTATCCCAAAAAGCAAAAAAAAAAATGTTAACGGTCACTTTCTGAACGATCTCAAAAATATTTTATAAGAAAAGATATACTGCAAATTTCTATCTACATCTAAGCGTTGCAAGTGAAATAAATGATTTATCAAGCATATAAGTCTGAGATTGTACACGTTACTACGTACATGTACATGCAAATGAAAATTTATTATCAGAAAGCTGACAAATTGTCCCCTTGACAAAGGTTTTAAATACATTAAATACATTATTCATTCAGGTAGTAAAGTGTTTATTGGACAACAGACTGGGTTTCAATATCATTAATCTAAACAGTCTTTTAGAAATAAATTACATTCACACTTGTTGAAAAGAAAGATTATACATCGGTCAAAAACAAAACGTAGACAAGGACATATAACTTCTGTCGCGTAAGTTATTTTATTCACGTTCAAAGCATTGTTCTGCCATTGAATTGCTTCACAGGCAAAATTTCCGTTAAAGCCCAAGTATTACCGAAATGAAGCTATCCGCTAAAGTATGTAGTATACATTTTGATTTAATGTAAAACATACATTTTGTGCAGTTAAACCTGAATGTTGTTGTAGGACATTTTGACATTTCACAATGTGTTAATATATACGTTTAAACAATTGTCTTATATTGTCAACATACGTTTTAATAAGATTCTTGTAAAAATTGAGACGTAGACACTAGTAAAAGAGATTAATGTAAGGGACGATAACTCTGGTAGATATTGGCTGATAATGACTATTGCAATAATATTGAGATAGTGAAAACAATCATTACAATGGTATTGTCATAGTTCCAATTTTATTGAAACAGATATTCTATAACAAAAAAAGTTGAGTAAATGAGTACTGTACTAACAACATTATTAATTAACAATACAACTGAAAAATGTAAAAGAGTGAACACTTTTGTCAGTTTGATGTACTGATGCATTAAGTTATCCTTCTTCTACTCTTCAACGTTTTGTTTAGAGAGCTGACAAACAAACGAATATCAACAAAGTTACATGTATGAGCCAGGGGCTCTTTATTAAATCTGACTATAACACTGATTTGAGTCCTTGTTGCAAGGTCTATCTATCCTCAAAGACTTGGCACCTTATTCCAGTGTTGTATCGCTGGGTTCTATCCGGTCTGTATATACCATCACATTATCAAAAGCATCCTCTCTGACCTGGGCTTAATTGTTTACACCTTAGCTCAATAAGGTCATTCTTCAAGAAACATAAAGGTCTTATGACTTAACCATGCTTACATATAACAGGACACCCCAACAAATGAGTTTCCTGTTGCCCCTTAGCCCTGGAGGCTCTCTCCCAACCAGCCGCAGTTAGCACAGATAAAGAGCATTATCAGTGGTGTTGTTTGTACCACTTTGTGAACTCCCCCCAACAAATATAACTTTTTGATTTTCTGTACAGGACTAAGCAGAAGTTATGGTATATGTTTTTCTTCAAAATGTGAATGTTTGATCATCTGTGACCATGGGTTAGACTGCATGCTGGGGTCTTTGTTCAATTAAGTTCTGCATATTAAAGCATATTAAACATGATATAACAACGCTTTTATATTTTACATTGCCCCACATGAATGCTGCTTCTAACCATTCCATATCTATAACATATTCCAACTTTGTCTCAACACGAAAAGGTTTCTTCTGTTATGATCATCTGTTGCCAATTTACTTTAGACAATTAACTGTTGGTATAAAATTTTCTAAAATATACATGATTCTCTAATAAAATTCCAACAATTGCCTATGTAACTGTTTTCCTTGAGTTGTACACTTTCATGCCATTTTGCATAGAGGCTCGACAATGCTTCATTAGTAGTGCTCCGACCCCAACCTTTTCTGTAGCCAAATCCCTGCGAACAGAAAAGAAAGGCTTATTACCAAACAACGCTAAACAAGTAACACTCCATTAACTTGTAAACTTCACAAGATATACTAAAGTTTTACAGGTTTCTACAAAGGATTGATAGAAGCAGGCAGGATAATGCCCACTATCGATCCCCATCTCCCAGTCACTAGTTAACTTCCCTTATATACCCACCAACAGGTTGACTCTCTGGTGCTCTTAGGGGAACCTTAATCCAACATAGAATCGGGAAATTTTACAGTTTGTTTAAAAGACAATGTTTTTACAGAATTGAAAGAGAAATGAAACTTGCCTAATACCTACTGCTCTTAGCCAGCGAATTTATATTGAGAGATTTAATTAAATGTTGTTACATTTACCTGATATATGGACTGATTTCTTCTAATGTCCATTTCTCTCTTGTTTTAAACAGGAGGTTAAATCTGAAAATAAAATGAAAACGTCAAATCTATAACATGTGAATCACTGGCTTCTTTTTATTGCACGTCTTTGTTTATTTGATTGGTGTTGAACGCAATGGTCAAGTGTATTTCACTTATATGATGGCGGAGCAAAAAAAACAAACCACACACAACTTGAAAATATGAAGGCACTAAAGTACTTGCTCTGTTGGAAATATGATGTTCCTGTATTGCTAAGTATGACAGAATAAATGTAAAATATATGTCAAAATATACTCACTATAGACTAGAAATGTGCCTGCCAGGCATGGATGGTGTTGCTATGGTAAAAAGCAATCACTAGTGCACTTTACAATAAATCCAATACCCCATAATCCACAACAAAGTTATGAGTAGGATACAACATCTACGGTTCAAAGGTGTTAAACCTTATAACTGTATTGTCAGCTTGACCATAAGCCTGGCATCATAGGTTTTGCACGCGACACAACGTCATCATATGGTGTTACATGTACAACAAGTTATAGCTCAGACAGGAATCGCGACAGACCAAATATAAGTTACACCTCTAAAATATTGTGAAAATTATGGAATATAAATATATATGTATCAATAATTTTATTCAGTTTATTGTATCTCCATCAATTCCCTAATAAAAAAAATATTTCAATTTAATTTTTATGTGTGTAGGCCTACCACATTTCATAACGAGATCTTGAACATGTTAAAGAGATTTGGAGTGACATGTCAGCTCTAAAAACCAAAATGTGACAGACAGACTTGTGACAAACATAACTCTTACCTTTCATTGATGTCTTCAGGAAGATCTTCAGAGCTAAAGAACCAGATAACTTCGGGGCGACTGACACGGTCTATTAGAGCTAAACCCTACCATGAGGAAAATAAACAGACATGAGTTAGAAAAGTTCCCGTCTTCAGGTAAATTGTGAATGAAGCATTGTATCTGAGACATTAAATGATTTGGTGATTAACTGTAGTTTTACAAAGTGCTCAAGGATATTTTACTAGACTAAACAGTTAATAACCACGCCATGACATCCATCAAATGTGACGTAATTTTCTTTGTTGGGAAACCTCTGGTGTTGAGCAAAGAGAGCATGCCAGGTTTGGAACATACTGTCCATAGCCAATCAGGCACCAGGGAGCCATTGATTTATCTTTTACTTTCTGCTTTTTAATGCTTGTTGAAACTTTCCGTAAATTTCATACTGATTTTACCCTGAGATCTCTGCCAAATTAACATTTGTAAGTCAGGTCTTTAGTGGTTATATTTCCTCTTCATGTCTTACTTAAAACTTTTTCACTTTATTGCTAATGATGTCAGTGTTTAG
>JAVFBZ010036264.1:416-10838 GCA_032466195.1 Katharina tunicata
CCCTTCATATATGATAATAGTTTACCAGTATACCCTTCATATATGATAATAGTTTACCAGTATACCCTTCATATATGATAATAGTTTACCAGTATACCCTTCATATATGTACGGCCAGTTCATTTTAACCTCTAGCTTCATCTTCAGTTTCCTATATTGACGGTCTTTCATCAAATTGATAGTTCAGTATATAGTTTATCAATTTCACCTTTCATGCTTGGTTTGCTTTTATGCGAACTTCCTTGTTAAGAGTTATAGGCTACATACCGGTATATATAAAACATGTATTACCCAGCTAGGTCATACTAACTTAATGGTCCATATCCCGCCCTAATCTGTACAAGTATTAAAGTTGGGGATTTAATTTCTGGTCACACCCCATTAACACATGGTAATTTTTTTCTATCGATTGATCTATATGAATCAAATCATCGATCAATCAGTCAACAAATTAACGGATGGGATTTGAAAATAGTGATGATTTAGGAAACATGCAAAATGCAAAAGTTCAATGGGGCAAAATAGTATACTCACTTATGTGTATTTATCAACTTTATTCTTTGTGTTTATTAATTTACAAATCAATTAATTTTTAATTTACCGATTATAGCGTAAAGCCCAAATCAAACTAACAAACTTAAATTTCCGAAGGAGACGCGGCGAACTAAAATGATACTTTAATGTGAATTGCTGCCATTCTGAAGAAAAAAATTAAAAAAAACATAAGCCAACGTATTTACACAAAAAATGTAACTTTTTTCTTATCTTACCAAAACAGCAATTGTGTTGACAACAGACGCCAGTAAAATTGGGGATAAGTCAACAGGTTCAGCTTTGTGGCTTCCTATCCATTCAATTACGTGTCCTAGTTCTTGTCTTAAAATGCTCTCTGATAGCTGGATACCATCTGTGTAGACGCTGATTCTCTTGGACAGCAACTCTCGTCTGCTCTTCCATTTATCGCCTGCTTCCAAATATGGTAATGTCCTTCCGAGGCAGGTGAAGCCAGACACAAACGTAGTGGGACGGCTTGAAAATGTTTTTGATGAAATTTGTTCCGGCTTTGAAATTTTCTGAATTAGCTCAAGGTCACTGAGAACAATGAATCTCTCGTCAAAAAATTTCAGTGAAAACAATCCACCGTATTTTCTTGCCAATTCAGAAAACACCTTGCGCTTTGACGTGTTTACATTGAGAGCATTGCCAATAATCGGCCATGCCACAGGTCCTGGTGGAAATGAATATTTCCCACTGATCGTCAAAAATATGTATATCACAAACACAGTAAGCAATAGCAGTAAAATAGCCCAAAACATTTCGAAAGATACCTACTAGCTTCCTCGCGAAAAATACTGCATTTTTACCGCCTACCAGTGCTGAAGCGAAGGTATATACGTAAGCCGTCCTGTTAACATATACATGATACGTATATGCCGGTATATTTATCGGTCTTTCTTTTTAGCAAGCTGCCACGTCTGGTGTTTTCGCCCAAGCCAAGTACTTATAGTCGGCTACAAGCTATACGTCGTGCTATACACATAGGTTGGCAAACCCACACAAGATGAAAATACATATATCTCACAACGCTTTACTTATCTGTAGGCCTATACCTGAACGTAGGCGCGTATGCAAGCTAATTAGTGAAGCGTTCACTATAAACAGACGAGACCAGTTTGTTGTGTGATGCCGGCGATCCAAGTAGGAGATCGTTGGCAATAACCTACATATATATAGTTCATACAAATAGTAAATTGTTAAACTTTGATTCGTATACCTTACGTGCAATGAACACATGAACCCAGCTGACAGACGATTACGAGGCTGCGCAGTTTTTATTGAAATTAAGCAATACTTGT
Source organism: Katharina tunicata (assembly GCA_032466195.1). Classification (NCBI taxonomy): domain Eukaryota; kingdom Metazoa; phylum Mollusca; class Polyplacophora; order Chitonida; family Mopaliidae; genus Katharina; species Katharina tunicata. Next base: position 2,273 of record JAVFBZ010036264.1, read on the forward strand.
GCATGCAAATGTATATATTTTTTCACTTTTTGTGTAAATCTTTTTTAATGTTCTTGTTACTCATGTTTTTTTTGTGGGTTTTTTTTTCTTCTTTTTTTTCTTTTTATTATTCTATATACTTGAGTGATGTTGCATACATAGGCGCTATATATATTTGTATCAGAGCCTGGCCCTATATACCAACCAAAGCTTCGTGGTTCGATTCACGGCGGAGGCTTGCATTTTTTATCTACCTGTATACATTCATAAAAAAAAAATTGAGGGACAACAATACATGAGTTACATAATTAACAACAATATATGCTTTAAATACTAGATCTGAAACGTTAAACCTCTCTATATAGCTGAACCTATAGCGTACAAGAATAACAAAACTCTTAAGGACCAACTGGTGCAGACAAAACTCCCCTCTGTATCGGATAACTCATAACTGTTGTTATCCTTACTTTACAGACTAATAAGTTAATTTCGTATCAACAAATATACATATATATTCACCACATGTCCCCCGCCATCCAACTCTTATCACCTGTTCTCGAGACGTCTGTATAGGTAACCCATAACACCTCGAGATCAAGATCTATCCAGAAACTTCTCTCTGAGAATTTATCTAGAACATGTTGATGATTTATCGGTTTTAATTAGTCGACATCCCTGTGCCAGTGTTATTACTCTTTACAAAAATATATATAAGGGATCTGTATCTTCTATTTTCCAAAGTATTTCCCGATGATTAGATGAAATGAATAACTTGAAATGATAAAATGCAAGAGTCCCTTCGAACAATAACGTTTGAATGCATTTAGGGAAAACTTGTCTAAACCGACACCGGAGTATACCGACATCTTGTCAAAACTGGCATTGTGGCTTGGTCCGCTTTATATCTTTTCTATATGTTAAAACAACTTATGTAATAAGTATTATATATATATCAATATCTTAGTTTAAAGTAACACACTCAAAAGTTCTGAATTTTTCACTATCACAGAGTCTCATGAAAAATTGATATTTTTCTCAAGAAGTACAAGTTAGAGGCTTTCCAATAATCCAACATCATATTTGTAGGTTGAAGGAGAGTTTTATAAAAACTAAAAAACTAAAAACTGAATTATCTGTAAGGATATTATGATGTGGATGTTTCAGTCAGCTGTCATAACTGAACCACCCTATAAGATGTACCGACGCTACACCAAGTCAAAGGTTAATTAGCCCACCCCCATCCATTGCTCCAAATCTTAACTCATTCCATATACGGTCATGAACCCGGCGAGACCAACATCTTTACTTGAGGCATACGAGGAAAAATGGCCGGCCTTCCTTACGCTGAATTCGAATTAGTGCATGATTTCTCTTGGCTATTACAAGCCTTAAACAAACTCAATAATTTTCATTTCAAAGTAATTGTTTTAGTTTGTGCACAAACTTCAAAGTTGGTTAAAATCTTGGCAATCAGAATTTGTTGTAAAACCCTAATTTTGAGTGCGTATGTTACTTTAAAACAACTTATGTAATAAGTATTATATATATATATTTTTGTATAAATGTAGAGAAAGAAAATATAAATATATCAATATCTTATAGTTTAAACAATATTTATTCATCAAGAGTAGGGATAGACGAACAGGCTCACTGTCTATATTAACGCCACTGCATCAGCAACATAGTTCTTTAAATATCCCAAATTATTTGTGTTTGCTGACTGGGGTTTTATGCCGTACTCATTGTTATTTCACGTATATAACGACGCGTATCAGCCAAATTGGCGAAGGAAACATCGAAAACAACGATCGTAACGTGCAAGACAGTACAAAACATTTACAAAACATTAACAAAACAGGACGCCACAACAAATCTGCATCCTATGCTCCGTAGCCCAGAGAACACCAGCTAGGGCACAGGAGGCTAACTCCCAATCCAAATGTATATTTAAGGATTGACTGCAATTTGTTTACATTCATTTTATAAATTTAACTATATAGGGTTAAACCTCTGATAAGAAAGAACCGCATTTACTGGTTTCGTTCTTTGCGTAAACCTGCATACGGAAGCCAGTTAGTGCCATGCACGGACAATATTATCCGTGGCACTAACTGGCTTCCGTACCTTCATGTTAATATTATAGATATAATATTAGCTGACCCAAGGTCCATTGCTGGTAAAGGCATATAGGAATAAATGTAATTCAAGGAAACTTGTGTAAGCCGACACCTTTCGGTTCCGACAAAAAGGGTAAACAAAAAAAAGATGAAGAAAAGCTCTCGGTTTACATAATTTGTTTTACATAATTAAAATATAATTTGAATCATTCAACGGTGTTGAGAAGATATCGTTAAACTAAAATTTCGGTCTAGAGAAGTTTTACTGTAATAGCATAGAAGTATTTCGTTTGATATTCTGCATCTGAAGAACTTTGACGTATATTATATATCATTCTACATGCTATTGCGCTTAGAACGTGGGTATACAGTTAGTAAGGTGATGAATACCTCGCAAACACATCTATTTATAACACACAGACATTCACTTCAAGATGTTTGTAAGAAGATAAAAAAAGGTTGCCACCTAGTTGCTGATAAAGACGCGATATTGCCCGCCAAAGCCATCTGATATGACTTGTGCAAAAAATGCTATATGATTCGTTAAAAAACCAACCTATATGTCGTGATTTGCAAAAAACATACAACAGCTACCGGAGGACCAGTTCAATATTAACTACATAATTGGCAATATCGATTATTAATTTTCGATATCGACAATTTATTTTCCAATATATATAGAGGGATAATTTGTGGTGTCGATAAATAAATAATCGATATCGAAAATCTGTATCGGTTATTGGTTTTACTCCCCTTCAATATAAATTCTGCAGGTGCGTGGGTGGAGCCTTCTGTGCCCTGGTACTCTCTGGGCTTGTTGTGATGTCCTGTTTTTCATCATCACTGTACATTTACAGGACGAAAAGTATAGGACACCAAAACAAATCGGTTCTAGATCCGAGAACGCCAGAGCACAAGGGATTCCCACCCAACCACCCAGAGCTTCGACAGATAAATTGTCTGAATGAACTCTTTGTCAAATAAATCGTCCGCTTTTGAAAAGAAAAAAATTCAAAACTTATCTCATATAGCCATTGAAATGAGGCAGTTTTACCTAGGCTGTGAAAAATTTCCGGCTAAAATGGTGATGATCGTATCACGTCCGAGATGATGTGCATGCACTGTACGTTGGAATACTTCCGAGTGATATAGATCCAGCAAACAGGCCAGGTATATAAGTTACCGTAACATGCATGGGTATACGCCGTATACCTGCGTTTAGCGATAGTTCCGCAAAGAAGGGCAAAGGCAAATATATAAAGTTCGTCTTTTACGTGTTTAGCGTTTAGAATTCTTCAAAAATAAATCTCGTTAGAGCCAGAAAGAAAGAAAACAGCATCTGTTTCTATGGCAGACTTGCCAAGTGCTGCAGTATTTAACAAATATTTGCCAAATCCCTGCATATAACATAAATTTGTTTCTCAGTATGTCAGTGTCTGTCTATATGTTGGTGATGATTTTAATGTGAATATTCACTGAATAATTGTGGCGCTTAAGAATTTAACTGCTATACGGCATAACTTAGCCACCATACATACAAGCGCATTTCATTGCTTAAACAAAGTAATAAAATACTTATTCATGTTCAATGCGCTACTGAAGGAATCTGTAATTCGACCCATATTTTTGCCTTGGCTCATCTTAAATTATGAGAAACTTGACACAAAAACAGCTAAGGTTTACATCTATTTTTCTCATTTTCTTTGCAGTATGTCAGACTCAATATTCCATAGACCTGTTGATAACGCTCGCCCACGCAGACCCAGCAACAGTAGAGACGTCATTCTAACACTTTAGACTCGCCTATATATATTGACATTTCTTAGGACCAGGGTTTACATTATAATGTATGGATATTATGAATGACAACTTCCACATGGTAAATCTCCGGCACAACGTTTCGGTCAAGTTTTTAACACCGTGTTCAAGGGTGGAAGACTTCTGGTATACATATTTCCGGCACAACGTTTGGGTCAAGTTGCTAAGACCGTGTTCAAGGGTGGAAGACAACGTCTGGTACATATAATCAGTAGCTGTACGAAAACATCAGAATCACCCGGTAATATTGTCAGGCGGGTCTTCCAAATGTATGAATACCAGATGTAAGCTAGACTATTACATAGGCCTACTAGAGGGAACTTTCTTCGTCGGGGAACAAACTAAAAATGTCTATCATTTTGCAGATGATTTAAACTGTGATTCTGAAAATGTTGTTTACCTTATCACTTGTAAAAAGTGCCTGAAACAGTATGTTGGAGAAACCAAAAATCCTCTTACGCTTAGAGCCAACAATCATGTGAGTTCGATCAGATTACAGGTGATTACCTGCCCAATAGGTGAACATTTCTCCCTTCCTGGCCATTCGATCGGTCATAGATCATTTTTAAATCATGCCCATTGGAAAAAAAAAACTGTTTTTCCTTCTGAAGAGGAAACCAAACGGACGAAACACTTGGAGGGAGAAGCTTAATGGATTAAAACACTCCAAACGTTATATCCATTGGGTTTCAACCTCGAACCAGGCTTACTACCAGGTTTATTTTTGTCCTAATACAGGAATATCAAAACCTTGTATCTAAAATGAATAAGCCTGTCTCCGAGAGACCTATCATAGCGTACGAGAAGAAAAAAAATCTCGCAAGGACCTCTTGGTTAAGACGAAACTCCCTTCTGTATCAGATAAGCCTTAACTGCCCTCATCTTCATTTGGTAGACAGACTTATGGGTTTACTACTATAACTCTAAACGCATACATTTTTCAGGTTGTCCTTATTTCAACCCATACCTAATATAGATCTATGTGTGTTACCCGAAGTCCTTTAACTATGGTGTTACATATTCGCCACATATTTATCTTCACAATTTACATGTTGCATGTATTGCCTTTTCTCGAGATACGGCTTTAGGTTATCCAGAACAACTTGACTCGAGATTCAGATCTATCTAGAAACTTGTCTCTCAGAACTTGATCTAGAACATGATATAATTTATCGACTTTAATTAGTCGATATCCCTGTGCCAGTGTGAATACTAATAATAAAATATAATGAGGTAGGGACTAATAACGTTTTTTTAATAAAATCGATTTCTTAACTTGACTTTTTTTGGAAGATGAACAAAAAAGTAAAGAAATCAATGTTTTTTTAAAGATTTAATTTGTCCCTACCTCATTATATTTTTTTTAAAGCAAAGAAACTAAATTTTAATTTATCCCTACCTCATTATAGTAGGACATAGGCGACCGTCGCAGGCGATACATAAATATAGACCTGACTAAATGGCAAAATAACATTTTGGTAGTAGGCCTATGTTTTAAACGCGATGGTTGCGTGCCACGTGACTCGCATGAACAAGATGGTGGCTCGATTGTGCCGGAAACGTCAGTCGCCTGTCTAAGTTGTGAAAGATGTGAATTATTTGTAACTCGTTTGTTCATTAACTACGAATAATTGGCCGAGAAAAACAAAGCGATAAATTGATAAAGATCCAATGGGGGCAGAAAGCAGCGTCTTACAAGACTGCAAAATAGACGAATTGGTCCATCATTATGATAACGAAAACTGGGACCTCCATGATGCCTGTAGTAAGGATGGACAAGATATGTCAATTTTTTCGTATAAGAGGAAAGAAAAGAAAGAAATCGACCTTCTTCAGATCAATTCACAGGTATGCTTATACAGAATATTGAAATGGTCTGCCACTTTTCAAAATGACCCGTGAGCCTAACAAAACATATAAACCACAGGCACTCCGAGTGATCGATCCTTTGGTTTTTCTGAAATTTTGAAAATGACTGATTGCGAAAAACCAAGGTCTGAGATCTACACATAAGGCTATTTTTCAACTCCAGCACCATATTTAATTACAGACACATAATGAGTGAATTAAATTGACCACCAAAATGCTAACTTTGGGACACACTGCAATGCGACAGTCCTAACATTTTCTGAATTTTGACGCGTGAAGTTAGATTTAGCCTGTCTTTCATGAATTGAAGACCAGCTGATTCACAAGGTGCACATACAATGGCTTTGTCACTCACCAACTGCCCACTTGTGGTGAATGACGTAGGCATTTAATGTGCAGTAGACGATGGCGGTCCCTCTTCAAAGTGACAAGGACGATGTATCTACTTTTTGGGGCTTTAAAATGTAGGCAAATTGGTTTGGAGTACGTTATAAATTTAAGAAACGAGCTAAGAAAGCATTGAAGTTGCCAATTATGTTTGCTATGACACATTATTATAGATTTTTAAGTTGCTTGTTAAAAATGTACAAAAAGACCAATTGGTAGAACTCAGACTCAGTTTTTGCCCAACAGAAAATAACTCAAAATCTATCGTTTGAGCTCCTAGGACTAAGGCACTCAAAGCAAGTCATGAGGCTGTGCTATTATTAGTATTTACATTTACTATACTCAAGACAAGACTTGAAATGACATAAAGGCAATATCGCTTAGATTAGGATCCAGCTACGTAGCTTGAAATAAATATCAGCCTTTGTTGTAGCTGTTGCGTAATGTTTGCGGAAAACTGACATGTGCATTTTGACTTTGATTTTATTGGTTTGTGGAACACCACTTCAAGCTAAATCGAGCTAGATCAAGCTAAATTTGTTAGATTGAGGTACATAGTTAGATCGAGATTTCCCAAACCTGATAATGTAATGGCATATACCATGAGCACCCATCTTAGTACATGTTAACTATCATTATGATCAATTTTCCCTAACTGAGGAATATGGGGATTTGAGTGCCTGACACTTCACTTGAAACTGGCAGTGCCACTGAAAGAAAGTTCTGACTTCAAACATAACATGAGTTTGCGTCTAACACTTAAGAATTCTTGCCCTGTATTCCAGCATCAGATGTAACGCATACCTTGACATGCTTTCAAGTTTTCACTTTGTAGGTATAGAATACGTAATGCTTATTTCAATCATCCTTAAAGTTTAGGGTCGAAAACATAGATTATGACAGCCCGTAATAATCCATTAACAGTAATTAGCGTTTTTCTAACTTTTGAATAAATGCTGTATGAACTTAATAAAAAAAAATGTTCACAATTGGCTGGGAAAATGCATGTTATGTTGTGTTATGTTGTGTAATGTTTTTGTAAATATTATATGTATTCAATTTATTCTGCTTTCAGTATTTGAAAACTCTTCGTCATCCTGGCATCTTACGTTATGTAAACTCAGGAAAAGGCCCAGAAGGATCCTACCTTATGACAGAGAGAGTTGTGCCCCTTGAATCAGAACTCTCCTCTTTCAGTTCATATGAAATAATTGCAGGACTACACAACGTCATTGAGGCCATTGTCTTTTTGCACGATAACGTAAGATTATTAGAAGATTTTGTATGTAGAAAAGTGCAAAATTAAACATATTGAGGCATGTACATTATCTAACAATGGTCTAACGTGTGACGGTGAATTGTACAGTTGAATGTCCACAGAAACAGCTACACAGTTAATGATGTCATTTTTAAACTGAAGATTTCAACTGAAAGCATGTCCTCCTTTACTGTACTAATTATACGTTCGCTTCACCTGTTTACAGGTTCACTGTACCCGGAATAGGTTTGATTCCCCCTGTGGACCTTAGGTATATAAGGGAAGTTTTCCGGTGGCTGCAGAGTTCGCGGGGTAGTTTTTACAGGGTTTCTTCTCGGTTTTCCACCATACACCAGCAACGCATTAATAATTAATAATAAGTCGTCATATAGGTGAAATACTCTTGAGTACGACGTTAAACACCATTCAAACAAACAAACTTGTTTACAGGTATATTGGGGAGGATTTCCAGTGGCTGGGGAGATCATGGGATGCTGTTTACCAGGTTTCTTCACGGTTTACCACCGCACACAGCACAGCAAAGTTGTCATAGAAGTGAAATACTCTTGACCCAGACGTTACACACCAATCAAATAAATAACTATGTTTTTTTAATTTACTTGATCATTCAACACAGTTACTATTGTGTGTGTCAAGTAAATGTGATACAAAAATATGAGTAACTGTTTCCAAGCTTAAAACTTTGAAACCTGGACGCAAATGTTTTATAAAAATCAATTGTGTATGTTTCAGGTAAAAATCTGCCACAACAACATCAACATTGCTAATGTTTATGTTACGTCAGATAGAAAGTGGAAATTGGGGGGTTTTGAACATGCATGCCCTTTCGATAAAGTTACGTCAACATTCCTGGAATCCCATCAAGCATTCCGATCTGATGATGCCTTCGCTCCTGAGGAAAAGGTGCACTTTCTCTATTACCTCATAACTAAAATAAAACAGTGTTAATGTACATGCTGACCATGCGCTTCCTGTTGCTAGTATGTAGTGGGTGGTTGGGTGGGGGACTCCTGTGCCCTGGTGCTCTTATATCTGTTGGGCATCAGGAAGCTGATTTGTTGTGGAGTCTTGTCCTATGATCCTATCCTTAACCTGCGGTGTTTTTACCCTGTGGTGA
>JAVFBZ010036286.1:0-23869 GCA_032466195.1 Katharina tunicata
ATGTCTATTCTTTCCCCGATGCTCTCTGAGCAAACTCGGAGACATGAAACCGATTTGTTTCTTGTGTTGTGTGTTTCTATATTTTGACTAGACAAGTTTGCGCCATTGGTAAGTTTGTTTCATGGATTAATGTCTTCCCTAAAAGACCACCAAATGTTAAATAACCATACTAATAGCATCGTTTTATTAACTTTTGGATTTCGATGTTTCAACGCAGAATATAATAATAGAAATAAATTGTTTAGTCTGACAAACATTTTCCACATCCAGGAGTAATAAATCCAACTATAATGTTACGCCTACAATTGTTCTCGTCCCAGCTTTAAGTGCTTAGATTATCATTTATAGGGATAACCTTTCTTTGCCAAATGTGTAACCAATTTTGCCCTTATAAGTGCTGAGTAACAATTTATTACATCTGATATTGACTAGAAATCTCTACAAATGACTTTCCGCTTCAACATAATTTCTTTTTAAGTCTCGAGAGCATTAAAACCACGTCTCATTGTATGTGTATAAACGTGTTGTAATATTATTCAATAGGCACTCACAAACAATGAATTCACTTAACCAGATCATTTCTTAGTGACATAATACTTTGCCATATATTTCGTTAGCGGTTTGGTGCCGAAATACAAGCGTTTGTAACTATTGTAGCCCTCAGAGATCTGACGAAAGTTCGGTTACAGACGTTGTTGCAGCTCGATAACACATACAGCTCATGGCACTGTTCTCTTTTCTCAAAAAGGCAAACGTCAATGTGCTACCGTATGCCTCCAGATCGCCAGTTCTTAAGCAAGTGGAATATCTTTGGTATGAATTCGATAGACGTGTACATCAACGTCAGCCACATATATATATACACTCTTGCAGAATTGGCCAATCCATTGCAGGAAGAATTTAGAGGAATTCCACAGGATAGAACCCACAGACTTATGTTCCGATGAGATCTATAGAGAAGTGATAACAGCACGGGCTGATCACAACAGGTACTGGTCGGAACGCCTACTCGTGGACGGATGCGAGTTTTGACAGAAAACTCAATCCTGTCATTATGTGCACGGAACATGTGCACATACTCCTTTGTCACATCTTGCAGAAACCCCATGTTTTCGTGTCGTGGTTTTGTTTCCTCTGTCGGTTGGCAGTGATTCGAATAAAAGTTTGCCAGATGATGTCTGGCGAGTCGACCAGCGTGTATGACTTGTATGACGCAAGTGGGAACTCAAATCAGATTTGGTTGTGATGCAGTCATACAAAGACAATGCATCCATTGCCGAGCTCCTAGCACACTTAACACTAAAGTTGGAATTTTTGAAAGTCTGTTGGTAAAATGAATCTATACAATGAACTTTTCTGTAACACAAAGATATCTGAGGTCATCAAATTAGTAGTGGGGCAGTAGGTTTACCGTCATTTATGTTTGCTTGACTTTAAATTCATTGCAGTCTCTTGTCCGAGAGCTTTTGTGTATTGCAATCCATGTTGGGGAAAGGCCGAACATTGACCTTTGAACGTGGTTTTAGCACAGTTGGTAGAAAACCTCTCTTATAAAGGATACCCATTAATATAGCCCATTTTCAAATCAGTAAGTCTTCAGCAGTATAAAGACTAGTAAAGGGTGATCTATTGCTCCTAAAGATCTCTGGAGTGTTCCTCCTGAATGAACAACCAGTTCAATAACAGATTACAGGGCATTTATCCCAACCTAATACCACCATGTTCAATAATGGAACAATTTATCGAGCATATTATCTGCCTTCGAGACGTGCGATGTCATATAAATCATGTATCGATCAGGATACATGGTGTTAGATGGAACGATGCAACTAAAGAATACAGAGTTTTTCAGTTCGTATTTCATCCTTTTGCAGCTTTCGTTATTTGATATCATTGGCACATCGTAATTGTTTTGACGAGGGACTGCAGAGGTTTCAAACACGCCAAAATACCATTCTAATACGATTAAACGAAAAAAGTAGGCCCCAATACGCAACAGTGGTTTTTAACGCCGAGTCAACACCTTTCAGCTGTCAACCTTTTCAAGCATATTTGCAATAGGGAATTAGCCGGGAGAAAGTTAGAATTCTATTTTGACTGTATGATACAACCTGACGTTTGACGAAAAATAATAGCGAAATATCTTGATAGGTTAGGAATAATATGTTTTGGTGAGCTTATTCGACAACAAATTTACATATAGATTTGAATGAGGGTTTAGTTTTAATAGATTTGCTTTTTTTGTTCATACTATGTTTCTAGGTAATTTATACAGAAATGTTAAAAAAACTGTAGTTTTTCAGCCTATATTTCCTTTAACCATAACCATTAACCGCCAAACGCGAACTATGCCATGCTGAACATCCCACAAGCTACTGTAGGCTAATATGTCTGTCAGCTTATAGACCTGCTTAATACCATTCAATTGTTAATGTCTATATATAAAAAGTGTACCCTGTTAATACTTTTGAAAATCAGTACAGGTTTTGATTTTGTTATACGAATGAGCTTGTGAAATTGGCCCATATCATTGATATTATAAAACAATACATCCGCAGTATTCCGGATTTGGTATTCAGTAACCAGTAGGTTGATTCTTGGTTATTGTCGTCTTTAAGGTATTGTCTCTATACTGTATATTATACATGGAATCAAAGGGCGAAGATACATTCCTGGTTAGTTTCATCTATTCAAAGGTTTATTGTTATAATTAACAGCTCCATGTTCTCCATGACTCCATGAGGACAATGTACTGTCTGGGAAAGTGCTTGACAATGTCAAGATTACAAATAAGTGAAGACATTGGATAATGCTTTGCTGACAACCACTGCCATATCATTGGTTGATTGGTGCTTGACGCCCTGCTCAAGGGTATTTCACCTACTACAACAACAAATAGCGACACCACCACAAGCATAAAATGTGAAGTATGCTCTGTTGGAAAAATAGTGTTCCCTCAGGGCATGAAAGACTTGAAACACACTGCTCTAAGCCACAGGGATTGCTAGGCGCTTCCAGATGTTTTTGCGATGATGTTGTTACCTTCCTTCCAATTACTGAACTCGTACAATGTATGTTAGTAATAGGAAAAGGTCGGATGTTTAAATCGTATCACGTACATTATATGGTCTGGAGGTTTTTGCACAAGGCGATGCTTTAACATTTTACCTAATACTATACGCAGTCTCTCATCTCAAGGAAGAATGTTTAATGTTCTATGTGGACGGCGTGGATAAATATGGAGACAACATACAAGAAACATATAATAGAAATATACGTTTGTCTCTGAGAATTTATCAAGAACATGCGATGATTTATCGACTTTAATTAGTCGATATCCCTGTGCCAGTGTGATTTCTCTCGATAAAAATACAATAGAAATACTTCTAAGAAGAAATGCATCCCTGTGCCAGTGTGATCTCTCTTGATAAAATATAATAGAAATACCTCTAAGAAGAAATGCATCCCCGTGCCAGTGTGATTTCTCTTTATAAAATATAATAGAAATACCTCTAAGAAGAAATACAGAGCCAAAGATTGTGTCGCTGTGTCAGAGCGGTTCAAATCTAACCAACAGTATGTATTATACAACAAATTCAGAGAATAACATGTGTTGTGTGAGATTTCTGTTCATCTAGGGCAAAGACAATATGACTACAAAAGCTTGTGACAAAGCGCGGTGTCAGATCGTGACAGCTCTGGTGTCGTCTTCTTGTTCCAATTATCACATTCGTCGGCTGATTTCTAACACGAGCTTTGAACAAATCGGAAATACATGTCGTTGTTTTTTCGTCTGAAAAGACATGACCTAGGCATTAAGGCATTGATAAGACCAGGTAAGGTTTATGTGGCTGTGTAAACAATCGGGGCAATATGGTATAGAACGAGAAGGACTTGAGCTCTGAATTCTAATTTTTAAACTCAGATGTCAGAGTGTCATTGACACAGTTTAGTCGTATTCGTTGGGAAGTTTTAATCAAATAGTAATTATATTATTTTAATGGTTTTAACGTTGTGTTACATTGGGTCTGATTGTCTAATTTTGTCAGTGATGTATAAATTGCTCGATCATATTATTATAGAAAGTGGAGGTTCTCTAGTTGCCTTAAGGGAACCAAAATTATAATTAAAAAACCAATCAAGATGATTCAAACATTCATAATGGAACCGTTATAGTATATTTATAAGAACGGGATTTCAATCATTACTGCATTAACAGTAATTTTACAATCATAACATTACATTCATCTTTCCGGATAAAGGGAAAGTGACATAATGCAAATTTGTTTTGGTTTCCTGCTTTGTAAATTTACACACTTGTCTTTCTGGAATGAGACAATACCTTGTCTGCTTCATTTATTAGGTCATATAAGGCCATGGCTTTTGCGGGATCAAGTCTCAATAAATCAAAGGAATACACTTTTAGAACTTACAATGTAATACAGTTTGATGTTTCGGTGCTCAGAATATTACCCAGAGATAAATTGTTGAACATGTGACATATATTGTCCATAGTTATTATTAATGGCACAAACTATTATATTCAGAAATCAGACAACAGTTATAATAGGCCTATACGCGTCGCAGCTATAAATGGCCAGATTAGTATTTCGGTGTGTTACCTTTACCAAAATGTTAAGGCATGTCATTTATTTGGCAGATTAAACACTGAATCAAAATGTTTTAACTAGAACTGTTTGTCTCTTAACCGTTTTAGTGGAATAGCAAAAGACTGCAGTAGTTTTATACCTAATCCCAGTTTGAACGTCTTTATGTTGATAAGGCAAGAGGTGAACCAAAAGCGTTATGGATGCATAGCGTAGTTTTAGTGGGTACTGCTATATACTTAAATGTCGATAATTTGTGTATGTTCCAGGAATCGGAAATCGAACCCAAGATGTACCAACAACTGATGTATAAAGAGGTTCACGGTAGAGTAATCACTAATTTTTCTTCCAAGTAAAGATTTCCAGAGTATATTGCTAGCCGATCAACCATTTTAGTGGGAGTCCGTGAGCGACAGTAGGCTACACAAAGCCATGTGGGATGATGAAATTACCGTTAGTAGTGTTATACTTCATGTTAATTCGTCTTACTTTCATATTTATTGCATTGTTACATGTCCAAGTATTCTGTACATCGCACATTAAAATGTTAGGAAAATTTCAAAATATACTATGCGAAGCTGTTGTAACATAATTGTTGTAAAGGAAACAGTTTAAATACAGATTGGCGATCATAATATACGTTTGTCATACGTTCGTATTCACACTGTTATCCATTAATACAGTACAGGTGACTGGAAGGAGCTTTCTCTGCTCTGGTGCTCCCTGAGCTAAAGGGCATCAAGAAGCAAATCGTTTGTGGTTTCCCGTTTTGGTTTCTGCCCTTGGCCATTGGCGTCCTTATCTGGTGCCAGTATCGTTGACGATAGTCTCCTCTCCTATTGAGATGGCCCGCCGTCATATGAGTGAAATAGCCTTTACTAAAGCATCAATATAGTATATTTTCAAACCAGTAACCAATATATAGACCAATAAAGGTGATTTATTGCCGCAAATGCACTCTAGAGTATTCCTGGTGAATGAACAACCAGTTCAATAACAGTTTATAGGCCATTTATCCCAACTTAATACAGCCATTATCAATCTTGGTATAATTTATCGAGCCAATTTGCTGCCCTCGAGACACGCCAAGTCATATAAATCATGTATCGATCAGGAGACATGGTGTTACAAGGAACGAGTATATGACCTAAGGAAGCTAACCACAGAATACGCCTTCACATAAAACATTACATTTATCAAATACCAGCTTTGATTTTTTTGAGTTTGTCATTGTTTTTCACTAGCACTTCCATTAGAGTTTGCTGCCTTCTTCTTTGATATAATTAGCCCAACGTAACTGTCGACGCTTTCCTTTGCCAACAAAAGTGACCTTCTAACCGCTTTAGAAAACAGATCATACATAAAAACAAGCGAGTGGTGAGTGTGTTTTACAGTTAAAAGTTGATTTATCGAATAATGGAATATTTATCATTTGATATTATAATATGATTTTTCCGCAATTTACGTTGCTAAAGTTTAGTCACACCATCATACTTTACTCAAAGTAGAATTGGTTTGCTTATGGCCTTTATTTAGAATTGAACAATCAGCTTGTAACATTGCTATTATTGTTTTTATCACCACTATTATACGGAAAGAAGAAAACTTGGGCATGCCTGTACCGGGGATTTAACCTATGAACGACAGAACGACCACTTATTTTCATCTACACAAAGCATGTAAATATATATGATAACAAGATTACCCAAAAACATAAGCCTAACAAAAGAAAGACACTGATTAAGCTTTATTTTAATTGAAATCTATTCCCGTTTAGCGACTTAATTCAAAACGGGAAAAACCTATTCCAGAAATTCGGAATACGTTTTAAGCATCTAGATGTAAATAACTCCACCTTCTTGACATGCTTAAAATGCTTTAAAGATAAAAGTATAAAACCAAACCCGTTTTAATAAGGGTTTTCCAAAAACATAAGTCTGATTTTGCCTGAGACTGAGATCGTAAGCGTGACTTTAACATATCATTTGTGAGATGCCTGATGATATCTCTGTTACGCAGAATTACGATTCATGTGGATCTCTTATGGATGTTACAATCATGTACTGCCATTTAAGTGAAACAACA
The DNA here is from genome assembly GCA_032466195.1 of Katharina tunicata. Taxonomy (NCBI): domain Eukaryota; kingdom Metazoa; phylum Mollusca; class Polyplacophora; order Chitonida; family Mopaliidae; genus Katharina; species Katharina tunicata. The sequence continues at coordinate 6,693 of JAVFBZ010036286.1, forward strand.
AAGTGCTTGAGAAGGAAGCAAATACGAAATCAGCGTATATAACGGAGTGGTATCATACGAATATGGGCCACTTATAAAACAAGTAATAGCTCGGCTGATCCTGCTGTCCATCAATCGTCATTTTTGTCAGAAGAGAGATTAGAGAGGTGTAGCTACGCGGAATATAAAACAGAATACCCGAATGTAGAAATGCATAACAAGTGACACGAATCCACTACCAGAATAACCTATCTTCGTACGTTATATTATCTAAACGTATTCTAAATAAATTGGAATTAATGACGTTGCCCCACGACTTTTAACTACGAACTTGTTCCAGACATTATTGTAATATACATGTGTGCCAAATTTGCTGAAATTCGGCACAGGGGCAAAATCGGTAGGCTAGAGTGTTGAAAATATTTTTTAAAATGGCTATAGTGACCTTGCCCCGGGAATTCAAACTTGTTTCCTTTATTGACATGTGTGTGATGTTTGCTGAAAATAGGTCCAGGGATAAAATCAGCAGGGTGATGGCAATATTTTTTTCTAAAAATGATTATAATGACCCTGAAATTCGAACGTGTTCCAGACATTTTCATAAAAATCGTGTATGACAAGGTTTATAAAAATCGACCCAGAGTGAGGAAAAGTTTTTTGTATCAAGTGAGGAAAAGTTTTTTTTTTCAAAATGGTTATAGTCACCTTTAATCCACGACCCTGAAATTCTAACTTCATTATGATATTAGACATGTGTTAGAAGTTTAATGAAAATTGCTCGCGTGTTGACAAAAAGAAATACAAGCAGAACGCTATATCCCCTCCTCAAATCCGTTGCACGAGGGGATAATAAGTATGACGTGCCGGGCAGCACTGCTACCCGCAATGTCACAATTATTACATTCTAGGTAGCAGTGCGACCCGGCATGTAATACTCTTTACATTCCCGGATTTTGTTTTCTTTATGTCAACTACAGGCGGTCTGTGTCGCCAAGTCGGATTTTCTTAAAAGCAAGTAAGCGATCACTTTCACTCTGCTCATTTGTTAATCATGACTATGTCTTACATGTATACCTTTTAAGCTAACAGCTGAAACACAGATCTGTCATCTACCTACATGTAGTTACTGCTGGTCAGATTCCACAGCGTGTTTTGCTGGCAACACGATTTCATGAAATTTTCCAAAATACGATGTATGTATTGCAGTTGCAAATACGCCTTTAGTTAACTGAGAATATGACACCGGTACATATTTAGCTCGTTTTTGCACTTCGTGTCAGAAGTTCCAGTGGCGGAGCGATAGGATCTGGTAAATGATCAAGGTACATCTAAGATCATAATATATCAACACAACCCAACGATTATTCCTTTCATTCGCTTGTTATTTAGAGCGCAAGAAAACAACTTATGACAATGCTTAGTTCATATTTACATTATGGTATTCACATCCATGTTATCACAGTGTGTCAAAAGCGTATCAGCATGCAATAAGTCAAAATATCAGAAATACACTGGAAGTCGCAAAAAGTTAGATGCAAAGCTGTGAATTATGTTGCTTCAACGAAACTAAAATAGACAGTGTCATGTCGCTCACGTGAAAGGGCAAAGATTTACAACAGCCTGTGAGTGTTTTTTAATTAACCCTGTCTTTGATGAATTAGTCGAGTTTCTTTTGTTACATATTACACTCATAGCCATACTTATGGATTTATGTTCACCTTCAGTTTGATCTTTCCTTATATAGACTGTTATTCAATTGGCAAATCCATCAAAAGGCACACAACCCGACCTAAGGTTATTGTATAAGAAGAGGACTCCGGAAGCACCTTAGGGCCAGAAGCGGCATCTCGTTAGAACAATCAATGTTTCTTGTCATTAGAGGCGCCGTCTTTCAGCAATAATCCTCAGATTTCTGGTATAGTTCTACCATCTGCCGATACCTGTTCAATGGTCAATTACTTCCGCTACTCAGGTGCGAAGGCACATTAAAGATCCAGCGCTCTCTTCCTTGCTAAACAGCGAAATCCCAGTGTGTAATCAGGAAGCGGTAGACACAAGCCTTTATCTCTGCCGTCTATCAGACAGCCTTGATTACGGTCTAGAGGTGGGATTGAGCACGCTGCACACAGACCATTGCATAGGATATCCACGCAGACTGGAAGACAGTGGGTTCACATAGTTGTAGGCCCACGGAACTGTCACATATATCGCGTTTTCATCTCTCCCGAAAACGGCCATTAACTGAAAAGATAACAGGATAAAATGCCACGAGAGTGTAATAGCTTTGGTTAATGTCCACACAAAGTTTTCCACAGAACTAATGGTGCTGGGTCGCACTAGTTGTCATTCACGTGCACTGGATCAATTACCTTAAGTGCCATAGACCAGTACATTTACTTATAAGATTAAAGCTATATTGATTTATATTACAGACGCATCCCATTAATCTCTATCCAAGTGTCTAACAAGGTCGTATATAAGAGCTCTATAGCGAATTAAATGCACCCCCTGAACAACCACTCTATCCGTATTGACAGTTTTCTACAATTCTCAAAACAATAGACGATTCCTGTTTGAACAACACACAGTAGAATCTTACCTTCATAGGAAACCAGTTTCTTTGGTTGACATTGTTTGTTCTGAAGAAGGGAAAAAAGTTAAGTTATCCCAATGTCAAGACAGTATACAATGTATTTTAGTTAATAGAAAAGCTCCAAAACCATAACTGTTTTGCATAACTGTGTTTCGTCATGAGTTTGACGGTGTGTGGGAGTTTGTGTTTTGTGTTTAACGCCTCCAGTCTATTTCATCATCTCTAGATAATCTCAGTTCTAATTAGAACGACCGCTGCTTTTATCATGCCCGAAAGCTTAGCATGTGCCTGACATACACTCTCCGTCGAATTACTCGAAATGTGTGTGTTTTCTTAATTTATCTTTAACATAGAATACAGAATATATAAAATTTGTATTTTTAGAAAAAAAACAGATGATAGTAAATTACTTGTGTTATGTTAGTGTGACGTTAAAAGATGTCGAATCCAAAGTTGATTTTAAATAGATTTACCTGTGACGTGGGAAAGATATTGGTTCGCACTGTTCGGTTGTTTAATGGCATTACTGGACGGAAGTTGTTTTGCATTCTACTGCGGTCGTTTTCTTCCTCCACTTTATTGATGGTTCGTAAAATAGAGAGCTAGTGAATAACGAAAGAGTTTTTTTGAGTGAAAACAGAGACACAATTTGATACAACGTACAATAAAATCATTCCCCTCGCTGTGCCATAAACATTAATATGCGGGGAAATGCATGCATGGATGGAATCTCAGAATAAGGATCCATAATTCTCTGAGAATTTGTGCAGATGTGATCACTGAATTGTTTCTACTTATAACCAGTCCTTGTTCGACTGAATACACAAGCAGAAAGAGTTCTAAGGGATTAGAATAAAGCCCTGCGGAACGCTGTATTACATTACGTTGGGTCGAGGCTTCAGAATTGATGTATGGAACGATTCTGTTTTCACATCGCATACGATTAATCTGGCCTTACAGCCACTTATATACAATAAAGCCACTCATTAGCGGCCGGTTATTATTTGCTTTACAGAAAATTCCTCAAGTACCATCTAAACATAGTGCGAACATTGGTTAGCAAAGCTAATATTGAAGATAACTCCAGATAAAATTCCACATTAGATCAATCATTGTCGGGGGCATGGACAATTGATGGCCAGGAGCGACGGCTTCTTATATTGTAGCATAGAAATAAGTTACAAGCGAACTGTCTATTCTATTTGCGGGCATTTCCCATAGCCAAACACTCCACAGATCAAAGCCACGTCCAGACTTTGTGGAATCGGATATATTTAGATGGTGATATTTGTCAGAAACATTTATATTGAACGCAATGCACGTTTCATTGGCGAACACTGTTTACATTCATGGATTGGGACATATAATATACGATGTATAATTGTGTACCAATCCTACTAACCTGTTCCTTGGATATATAGAGAGGTTTGTTGACTATTATCCATGTTACAACCTCCTGGCATCCAGGGTGCGTTAGTGATCCTTCATAAGTGAGATAATGCTTGGTATTTGGCATTAAACCTCCCAGGAATACGTCTGAGATATTGACTGAATTACCTGTGACAGAAAAATGAAAGAACTGTTCAAAATATAAATCTATCGTCTATTGCTTTAACAGAAGCAAATTTTACATCCACATATATGATACCGCTCAATCCGACTATCTACTAATATATAGACCTTACGTATTAGAGCTTTACCTAAGGGTGTGGTGTTAAAACTGAACCAGTCAAATATATACGTTAAGCTTAACACAATAAGAAAAATACAATCTGATCTTTTACGAGAAGCAACTATTACTAGATTTATGTATTTTACAGAATATGGCCATAATGATAAAAATTCCACCATGCAAAGCTTAATATGCGTGGCTGTTTGCGTATTGCAATGCAGTTGCCTGAGTGTGAATTGATTTTGGACGTAGTATGTGTCTACACTGTGGCACTCTGCTCAAGGCCTGTCCAGCTTGACTTAATAATAATGTGTCTGCATACATCGGGACACAATTACAATCGATGTTTAGTGACACGTTATGGGACACTAATGGGATTTCATAAGAGCTGTTGAAAGCTGTTAGTAGAATCATCTTTGAAACCATATTGGTTGTCTTCCCAGAGGACCCCAAACCATTGGAAGTCATCACTTGATGTCCAAGATCGTCGACACGAGGACAATTATGTTTCATTGAACCCCTAAAATAACTGCCGGGTAACACCTATGGGCCCTAACAGTAAACACATGGAAAATATTGGTGTAATAAAGGAGCTGCGGAAATCACCTTGCACCTGAACCTAACTTGTCAAAGTCACCTAAATAAAATGTGTCCTATCGTATTTGTTAACTCCCCAATACCTCCGATAGTCTGGAACCCCTGGGGAAAGAAATCGATGGCAATATAAAAACCAATATTGCAAATTCCCACATGAATGCACCCCTTTAACCCGGGGTTATCACCAGTAAGAAAAAAACCAAAACAATAAAAATTGTATTGAAGTGTCTATTGGCACCTACATGTAGTGCTGAAACAGATACGGAAAAAGATCTGTCATTACGCCGTTAATGTTAGAGATGGCCTGGATTTTAAGTAGAGCCCAGTATGATAAATTTGAACGTCCGTGTGCAACGTGTAAGGTACAGTTATTAATAGCAGACATTTACATGACCAGTTGTTGGTATATATATATTTTTATAAATCTTTATACGACAATAAATACCTTTATACCGCACGTTGGAGGCAAGTCTTATTATTTCATCCAAGTATATGTTACTGGACGAGTTGAGCTAGAAACAAATTGATTATACAAAATGTTAAATGAAGTGGAAAATATATAATTGAGTTGTAACCTTAAGACTTGGTGACCATATTCAGTAAGTCGACCCAGTGGGTTAAGATATTAGGTGGTAACAATATCTCTCTGTTCCTGCCTCCCTTAACAACAAGTTCAACTTACACTTTAGTTCACGTTTAATTATTCCTTCTACACGGAAGTCATGAAAGTGGCTTCACTACGATCCAATGTCAGATTCGACAGGATCACTGTCATGAGTAAGTGATTCGAAAGACTTGGAGCAAACCCAAAGGAAGTTTTATGAGAAGCAGACATGACGAGGTCCTTGTCAGACAAGGATCTAAGATCTAGCAGTGGCTACCAGTGTATACTCAACAAAGAATCTAGCAATATGGTGAATTAATTAACCATGTCAGCAATTAACAGCTTAGTCAATTAACGTTTTCAATGAGCTTCCTAACGGAAGTTTGCAACAACATCCCTTTTGTAAATCGCTAGAGAAGCGTCTTTCCTCAACATCATCCCTATTGTTTTATATGAACAACAAGATACACCCGAGCCTACGTCGGCGAAATCGAGGCCTCTCTAGTCCTATGGCTGGGGTATTCGGCAACGTGTGCGCAACACAAAGTTCATAGATTTTAACGTTTCTTGAGATAGAGGTTTGTGAAACTTTTGGAAAGAAATAAAGAGCGCGTTTTGTCTTTAAGTTTGTCCGTTCACAATAAAATGTCAGTCACGCTAACCACTGGACTAATTTACTTTACTTTACTAATTTACCCATAAAGTTGACATAAAAAGTTGATACCGTACAGATGTTGTAGTTAGCTTATAATTCTATATCACATCCAGAGACTGGTGGTCTCTACAAATGATATTTTTTGTCTTCCCAACGCCAAAATCTACAGTAAATTATCATTAAAAACACATTATATCTCACATACGAGAGTAACACACATGCTGTTTAAGAACCTGAAAGAGTAAGCTTATTCTCAAACATGAAGGTTAAATACATGGTGAGAACAAGGCAGACAACAGATTCTTCCGATAACTGTAGGGTTCTTTTACACACACGAAGATATAAAGCTGCCCGGAGACAATGCCCGCATTTGTACGCAAAACATGCTATTCCTAGACATGGGGAAATAGTACAAAAATAATATATACTTTGCTTTGTTGCGAAGGTTTCCAACTTTTAAAAACATACTCAACTTTATCAGTCCTTAAAGTCTGACTAATTAACTGTCAAAAGATGTGTACGCTAAACCTTAAACAGATGAAACACGTCAATACAAGTATAAAGTAAAGTAAGCAATACCGTACATCATAAATACTGACTTAACAGTTCTGTACATTATAATAACTTAGTAAAGAATAATGAAGCCATTTAGTACATACCTGTCCTAACAGACTGATGATGGATATTCCAAAACTGGACTGTTTAGCGTGTTCATAATCGAGAAATAAATCGGCGTTGAAGGCCACGAGTTGAAGCTATGTAGGAATGGAATCATAAAAAAATGTGTCACTCATAGAAGGTTAGCTAATACTTATTCCGGCCATTTCACATTGGGGTCACACTGGTAATCTATTTTTGTTAAACGTCTTTTTCAGTTTAACGAATAATAATAAAATGGAATTGGTCATTAACATAATGAGCTGATAAGGAAATAAATGGTATTTTCCATTTTACAAAATAATAATATTGTTGGTGTTGCGCAAGAAAACACAATTAATTCTGTCATTAATGCGAGAATCATTATTAGATTATCTGTTCACATATATGTTGTCTAACACAAGATGAATTGTCATTCAGACCGGGAAATAAGATAAAAAAACAAAACAAACAGAAACAGAATATCCGAATGACGGTGAGTGATTACTGCGACTGTTAACATTAATATTTGACAGCGTTTTTGTTAGTGTCCTATTCCCCGGAGAGGAGATGAGAATGCAAGCTAAACTAATTCTTTATGTATGAAGTATTGCGATGAAGGCTCGCGCTACTATAATCGGCAGTCAGACATTAGATTAGCCAAGTAAAACCAAAAATAACCTACTTCTAATGGAAATGATGTTCCATTAACAAGATGTTCTGACCCGAAATAATCTTTTTTGCCGAAATGTATTGCTAGATGATGAAGACGGTAGTTATAGGTAAGAGGTCCTCCGCTGACGAAAGCTGATTGTGAACGTTCCCCGTCGCCTTCGATTTTAAGTGTGAGTTCGTGCCCTGTATTCATGATCACTCCGGAGACCTGGTGAAATAAGAAAAATGGTTACTCCCATGAGTACAGATATGAATAGGGAAAATGATAACGGGAAACATAAATAAGAAGGATTTATTGTCAGAGTTTCTTTCAGATGCATAGGTCGATGGCCCGGCGAAGATGTTTCTTCTCGCAGTTTACACTCGTGTGTGCCTCTGGATTATCCTTGGTTAACAGTTAAGAGAAACATGTCCCTAGACCTTTCTAAACGATTAAGTCAATATTTATTCTTCTTTTATCGGTCACGTAGTGGGGATAGCGCTCCCTTGAATAATTAACGTAGAGATAGACACAGCAAAAAGTGTAAGAACAGATTACATAAAGGCTCATTTAACCTACGCTAAACATCCGGGGCATTGAACATTAACAAAGGGAACGAGCTCGTAACCTAATAAACAGTACACTCAACGATAAGAGTTCTGACTGGAACAGCGAAAAGTATTGAGAAAGGTCGTCTTAAAATTACACGCAAACAAGCCACTTAAGCATCTGTCTTGTACATTAGTTATTATCTAACCTATTATCGGTGTGCCACCCTTTCTGATCTTAGGTATTTAAAAATCTCGCTTTGTCAAGCACAATCTTCACGGGAAGACAACATTTTCAAGTGGGAAAATATTCGCGCATTCGTCTCTTTTGAGGCTCAAAACGTCAGTGTGATGTATTAAATGTGGACTTATAGAGGGACGATTATTGGATGTAGCAGAGCGATCATGATCCAAGAGAAAAATATTTTTTCCTGACTCGCCTTGAGACCAGAGTCTGACAAGTCGGGTCTTGACGTTCATTCTGTTTGACGTGATACCCCGAGTGTGGATCAAGAGTTAACGATGTCTGACAGTCCCTCACCTCCACTGTGCCCACTTTTATCACAGAAACCTTAGACGTTTCAAATTCAGGAAGCTAACTGACCGACAGACGGCACTGTATTTATCGAATAGATGGACTCATTTCCATTTATCTTATTGCTCGGAATTACAACACCCATTTAATTTTAGGGAAATTGACTGAACAAGGCTTTTACCAGAAGCTGAATCACTGTCCGTTAAGTCAGCTTAACACATAAGCATCTTTGTCTCGACCAATGAACACATTTTGGCCTACACATATTTATATATGGCGTGTTTCAAGTTTGCAAATGTATAGAGATTGCTAGCTTGGCAGATAACGCGGTGCACATTGCAGTATTTTTGAGCTCATTTGATAATATTCAAGGTTTTCCCAACGGCAATTCGTGAACATTTTGGACATAATAACTACGGTTTCATTTTCTGCTTTGTATTAAGCTCAAACAGTTTACCCTGAATAGAGTACTTGACTCGGTTAAATAGAATTGAAAAAGAACACTCTATAAAAGAGAGGAAATCTCAACGAAGGATCTGGTCTAATGCAACAGCAAACGTGTTACACGAATGATGACGAAAAAAGGGTGACAGAAACCAGTTACTAAATTACACATGAAAACAATATTGCCTGTTAATTCATTAATAGTTGGTTATACAACATCACTGATACTCAGCGAACGTCTTTAAATAGATCCTAGAAAATAGATCGTTGAACAATGGTAAGATGAATTGTTTTATTGGTTATTGCCTCAAAACACAGATCTACCAAATGGAAATGTTCGCACAGAAGCTCTTAACATAAATGTTTCAATCTGCAACAGGGGGCTTTAATCATCTCGCTTTACTGAGAGATCTGATACATAATTGGCCTGTTTTTTCTTTTTGTTTTCGTGCTCGCGGGATATGGAAGCATGAATTATAATTTCTACATCACTCACCCTATTTCTGGTAAGATTAAATGGTCGTAGATTGGGGTCGTAGAGGAGAAGCTTGGGGTTAATATCTATGGGTGACTGATATTTCCCCTGGGAGCATAACGTCCAGTCTGGGTTCACCATACCCCAAAAATTAGGACCTGCAAATAGAAAGTCACCTAATGATCTACTAACTTCATGGGCAGAGAAAACATTCACTTATCTATCTAGTGGATACACATTTTATAAATTTATTTATGCTTAATGTTCATGTATATTATACTAAAAATGAAGACAACACAACAGAGCCGTAACGTATGTAAACGTTTACTTGTTTGACTATAACTCGACACCATTAATTCGCTGGGCCCTTCAACAGAGGCAAACGGCCTGGTCTGCTTTATTGCGGTTTCTAATTTCACGGGCGAGAAAGCCAAAACTTCCCCGAGCTTGATCAGGTTGTTCATACTCCGATTGTTTTTTCTGGACTTTTACTAGAGGAAAATCACCTATATTCTGGACATAAACTGGTGGCTTCGGTTGCCATAATGCATAGGTGATGTGTCAAATAAAAAAAATTCGACAGCATGATGAAAGCTAAGAGAATAGGAGAATCAGAAAGCACAAGCGTTGATTCTTTTCGGCCGATACAGGGCAGTGGATTTTACAATCGGGACCTGTTCTATATTTAGCAATATATAGGCGAATATAAATTCGGCGAATCAAATTATTAAAATGTCAATCACACGAATATTAAAGGTATTTCGGACAAATACATTGAAACTAATTTAACCTGAACAAAAAAAGTTGAAGTCAACGTTTTTTTCCAGGTGCATAATATGAGGGAAAATTTGTTCAATTCCATAACGACTGTTATTAAATAGGATAGGTATGAGAATGTACGTCGAAAGGTCACCCAATAATAAATCTAGGACCAACAAACCACTGATAGGCAAGATAAAGTCTGAATTTCGGTATAAAATAGTTGATATACAGGAAAAAAAAGTGTAACATTTACCTGATATTCCATCGTAACTCCACCATTCAGCCCAAGTTGATGAGGCGACTGAAAAAAAATTATAATAATAAAGGACGACAAAAGAAATAGTGTGATATAAATAACATTAATAGTCTCTTTCGGAATGTTTGTTGGCCAAAAAGCGGCGAGCATTTTATAAGGAAGAGTTAGGAATGGAAGTCTTTATTTGGTGTAATCTCAAGTTAGTCACAGTTTCTACTTTAAATGCTAAATAAATTGTTCAAACAAAACTGTTTTTATAAGGCTTTACCCCAAAATCAGTACACTATTAAAGTAATGTTTATAATACCAAGACGGTTTCGTGCGCTTACTGAATGTTATATAGACCTACATATTTATTAGTAAAACGGTTGGAAGGCAGATCACTGTATATAGGATGGCTTGCAGAAATCCTATCAGAAGCGGGTGTATACACCTCCTGGGCTCGTTCAATTATTTATAGAGGAGCTAGTTTCCAATCATAGAGCGCTCTTTGACTCGAGCTCCCAGAGCAAGCGTCGCCAGATCGGCTTATGCTCACAGAGGTTTCGTCTTTTGTTATGCTTATTCATTGAACTCTTTGAAGACAATAAAAGCCGTGGAGGTTGTGACAACTAACACGGTAAATTTATAACAAAGCATTGTTTGACAGGAAAGGTGTCATACTTAACTCGCTGAAGCGAACTTCGACACAACTGGTATCCTCCCTTTCCTAGTAATTACTGTTCAATGGCGGTAAAGTCACTGATGTGTAACTCGCGTTGTTTACTACACTCGTCGTGTGTCAATAGACTTATAACCAGACCTGCTGGGATCAATTTCATCACAGCTGTTTTATACAGAAAATCCCGCTTTCATTGAATGGCAGAACGAGTTTCGATCATATTTGCACTTGGTCAATAATAACTATCTTTGACAGAAAGCGCGGTCGAGTTAACAGACCCACCGTTATTTCTTTGTCAAGTAATGCGCTATGATTGTGTTCATGGGACCATATTGAATTACCTAAGGCCAGGCCTCTAACATCCATCCTAGTTGAAAATAAAAACCACTCGATGTTTGACTCCGCTTCGATGAAAGGATAAGATAGCACGAAATATTCAAATATTAATTTCAAGATAGGAAATCAATTTTACGCTCACTTAAACCAGGCTCTTAGCCGATTGAGGTTTGCTGTTGTCACGGCTGCACTAGATACGAGAGGGCGTTTTTGACAGGGATAATATCAGTAGATTATCATTTCACTGACAGATATAAAATTATTTCCTCTCACGCAGTGAAAATCTGCCCAGAAGCCAACGGGATGTTATTAATCAAAGAGATAAAACGCGATAACCAAAAATCAATTAACATTTAACCATACTCACCATATGCAATGTGAAGATGAAGATAAATTAGAATGTGTGACGTCCTGATCAATTGAATCACACTTAAATCCAGGAAGCAAAGTTCAAATTTCAACATTTTGTCAACTTATGATTATAAAAACTTGTCAGTGTTGTAATCAAAACCACCGATGGATGTAGCTACGCCGGCGAATATCCTTACTCCGCCGGGGAGTTATGAAGCTATTAAAAGCAGAGAGAAACACTCAAATAAACTGCTTAACATCTGACATAAGTTTTAGTAATACGAAAGCTTTATCTTCAGTCATTTTTTCTCCGTATAATGACAATTTTATCCATAGCTGTCAGATGCCGATTCTCCGGAGGAAGAGCTATCGCTGTAATAGACCTGCCGAGTGAGCGACTCACAGAGAAAACACATCACTAACACGGAAACTCCTTCTGAAACATTTCCCACAAGAGAGTGTACTTAACCAATGACATACTGTTCCTAAGTAGAGCTTAAAGACAGTCCGAGTGCCAGTGCGGTTAAAGTTGTGACTGTCGCCGAAAGATACCGATTCAGATGTCTAGCGGCAGCAGAGGATTTCCAATGAAATGATAGGTATTGGCCCAACCACGCTTGAAATAGTGCGAAACGAACAAAAAAATCGATGGAGAGCGGAGGTCTCTAAAGCTGTTTCTCATACACAGCTAGCCTGCCACTTTCCAATAGTAGAGCTGATAATGCCTTCGTGTTAATATTCTTTGTGATAACATACCCAAGCTATTACCTGTTAAAACAGGATGGGATTCAAATTTCAGATAGGCATGGCCAACAGAACAGAAAACGATTACCAGCTATAGACAGGAACTGTCTGACAAACACTTAACCTTACGTTCTAAATGTTACACAGAAGTTTATTTGCTTTATACACACTTAAACAATGTAATTCGATTCTTGGACTACAGTTATGTTAAGGTACCGCCAGTTTAAATCATTTAACGGTTAATTGAGGGAAATTCCTTAGACTGCCGGTTGCACTATCGTATATCGGAAACGGATTTGTAATAGGTAGGCTTTATCACAATTAAAGCAGGATGCTCATTTGGTTAAGAATCATATGTCACATCATGAGAATTATAGTCCTTGGAGGGAGTTCATCGTCTCGGATCTATGGTAATTTACCAACTACTACAAACGCATTGCACTGTTCACACATGGCGAATTGTGCACAAATGAACCAATTAGTAAAGCTCGAAAGACGTGTGCATTCATGGGTTAATGAAATGTATAACCTGGCCACGAGCAGTCGTTTCGATACGTGTCAATCAACTGTCGTTAATTTATTTTGATTTTGTGGGTACAAACCCCCACCACAGCCGAACATACACGAAACCAGGGGCTGCACTAGCTTAATAGATTGTTGTTGCATTTACATTTCAATATGGTACTATTGTACTTTTATCAGGAATAAACTATCCTTATGGTGACTAGGTACAAAGGTCGGTGTCACTAGTTTTCATTTTTCTTGTGTTCTCTCATAAGCTTAGATGTTCATACATTGCTCATATAAAGTTAAAAAGACATGTAATATTTAAGTAACGCCAAACATGATGCAAGAGCAACATATATTTCCATCTCGGCGCACAGGATTAAATAAAAAGCTTAGTGACAAATTAATACCCCTTCTTATTACTATATGGACAGTATTATCGGACATTTCTCTTGGGAGAGCAGATGATTTGACACCGACTTTTAAACGTCTTTATCTAAATAGAATGTTTTGGTGATGAAAGGTAACACATAGATAACGACAAAATTACTTTACAGTGAACACGACCATCAGCACGACAAACACCAAAATCAGTTATGTAGAAGACATCGTACAAAAAAAATCTGACGGCTCACGGAATCGGAACAGAAACTTTGAAAATGATTCCCGGTCTACAAAGAATAACACGTTGTTTCCATCGAACAAATTTACCTCGGGTTTACAGGTAACGCCCCAATACGGTTATTGAATGTAATCGAATATGCATCTAACTGGTTACATAAACGCAAGAGCTTGTACTCCAAACAAAATTCTGACTGGCAACGTTTGATCCTCACGCACATGTATGTAGAGATGATATACACCAAGCGATGCTGCGCTTGTTGTATATGGATCAGCTGGCAACACATATGCACCGAGTGTACGCTATCATGGCCAGGCTTAATAAGAACGGCCAAGCTCTAGTCAGAACTTTGGGGCAAGGTTTTATTTTCAAAGCGAAACATTTATTAGCTTGACGATTGAGTCTCGAGGGTTTTGAGGCGTCTAGGATGTTTCTGGCAGAAACATGACAAATGGCCATCATTACGTCAATGCTGCGTCAAAAGCAACGCTAATAACGGGTATCGACACGATTATTTCAAGCTAGGATTGAGTTACAGGCAAGACGCACAACGCGTCACATATGATCGACGAGCTGCACACTCAGATGACTTTATTTATCCCAGTTGCCAACAGATACTCAATTCCATTTATCTTTTAGCATTGAATGAGTATTTAAACTGAATTTATTTGCTTGACTTTGATTATTCACTTTGAAACGACTAAAGCTGAACAAATACAAAGTAAATGACTCGTTTTATTTTGATTTAATTTGTACTTTTCTGAGATATAAATAGTTAGTATGGTCTTACATAACATAATGCCAACTCCTCATCGCTGATGTTTTGTCTGTGTTATACATCTTTATTTCGTATGATAAATCTTCTTTCTGTAAACTGTATGTGTATAATACAACTTGTGGTCGTGCATGTTAAATGTCCCTGATATACCTGGCCACCGCTAGCGGAGATTAAATCCTATCACCAGTAGACCGGTACACACTTGTTCTATCAGAAACAGTCATTTCGTCAGGACCTGAGGCTCGTTTCATAGTGTAACACTGGGTGGCCAAGAATCGATTAGATTGTATGAATTGCTGATAAAAATGCCGTTAATTTCAATCTTTCCATAATTTTTTTCTGGGTACTTTGAAAAACAGGTCTATGGGATTGGAGCTAATCGCATCCACAACGATCCAGGAAGTTTATCTCCAAGTACACTACACAGATCGAAAACACAAATTACATCAATGTCTGACAATAGGTTTTAGACATCTTTCACTTATGTGGCCACATTTATCAGACCATTATCTTGAAATATATCAGGCGCGACCTGTTGTGTATTATAGGCTTCTTTTCAGGTCAATTAAACCACCACTGATTTCAATATTTAGTATGAATTTTGTCCGTTCTAACTAACCGCCTTAACGTTTCACAATTCATGTATGTCGGTCCAGGCACTCATCTCCGAAACATACATCAGGAATTTAATTAAAACGGATCATTGATATACGATTGGCTAATGGTTGATATCCCGAGACCCGTTAGGTCAGTATTTCGAGATGCACCTCTTACTACTTCAGTAAATGGCTTTAAGCAAAACGTCATCGATATTAATAAATATTGGTAATTGAGCCGATATTTCTCAAATGTCCTCAACTCCGAAGAGGTAAGTTCGTGATAGTACATGTATGTTAACAACGTGACGGGTTATTAGTGTTTACATGAAGCCTTTACTATCATTTCCATCAAGAAAAAAATCAACTGTTTCCTAAAAACTAGTGTGCTTTAAAACCCAGAAAGGAAATGTTCCTGGAACGGTTAACACCAATTATACTTGTAGTTCCTGCATACTTTCTACCAATGGCCATTCCGACAAAATTAAGTTAATCAGGCGAAAGTAACTTGAGAGACAAAGCACACAAAGAAAAGAAGCGATATCGGGTTGGGATTTAATGTCAAGGCACTGTACAGACAAGTTTAATGAAGACCAATACCTTATAGTAAAACTAACGTTACTACTCACATACTCACAAAAGGAAAAAACAGAAGCCGGATACCCTTTACTTAATAAAACCAGTGACCTATGATTTAAACTATCATAAGCACGGAACAATACTAGTGAACAGAATGAGCATCGTTATCGTTAAATGATGTGACGAATAATTTATTTTCGTTTGTTTATATTGTTTTTAGCGTGAATGTTGTATGTAGACTGTTATGTACAAAGATGTTTTCTTATTATCTCTTGAAAGCATGTTGGTTGGCCACCACGTAGTTTCTAAATATAGTGCAGTTGACAAGAGTCTTTGTACTTTCATTATGTTCTATCCCGAAAGGATAATAGTAATCATTCTGACGTACCCATTTAACATTTGACATGAAAACTCAAAGATCGAAAATGAGCATGTTGAGTTCACTTAAAATGTACGTATTGCATTTGGTTTTAAAAAGGATGCAATCAAATCGACGATAAGTCACAAGTGCTGTACACATAATATAATAACAGTTCTAACTGTACTTTAAAGCTCTCATATTTCCACAAGGGAGCGTTCGGACCAGTAACTGTGTGACCGCCGCGTACTTCGATAACTAGTCTACACCTCCTTGCAACAAATTGAATACGTCAACGAATTCTGTCCTTTGGAATTCCTCTCCTTTCTTCCTGCAACGCATTGGTCAGTTTGCAAGTCTCTGTCACACGCCTGTCGAGCTCATCCCACTGATATTTTATCTGGCTACCCAGAGGACCGTGAGAACACATTGACATTGAGGTATTGAAGAAAAGCAACTGTGACAAGCACTGTGTGTGGACTGTCTTTGTGCTGAAACAACTCTACGTTGGTTCTTCACTGCAAAATTGCTCGGCTGAATAAGTTGGTCAATGTACCGGATCGCTGTCCGATTCCTCTCGACCAGCAACAAAGTCAGAACTATGTGTTTTGTATATTGCTGTCCACATCATCTCACTAACGTCACCAAACCTGCCTATCTGTTGAGCGCAGTTCGGAGAAAAATAGTTCGTTTCGACTACGGTTAATAATGTCCTCCATCATGGCGTTGAAAAGGAAATCGTGATTCATCACTGAACCATCCATATCTGCAACTTATTACAACATCGAGAAGTTGATTTCGGTGCAAATGTCGAGTTGTTATTTCTTTCAGACAATCTGTTCAAACAAGGTACATGATGACAGTGATCCATCGATGGTGTAAACAAGACAGGGCTGTAGCGGCCTCCGGCAGGGATCTTGAACGGCATTGCGGTCTACCACTTCTCTCTTTTATAGGCCTGATGCGGGAATACTGGTCCAATAAATGAGAATATTTCTCGGACGAACGGACATATGGACAGAAAAATGAAAATTAAAATAGGGAGGCTCATTGCAACAGACGATTTTTTTTAAAATACAGATGCTTATGAGGTGAAAGAACTTGTAAGCTAACACATTAATAAGTACGTGTAGATGCAGACAGTTTAGTTGATAATAGTCTACCATGTCCGATTACATTCAGTACATGGGGTTGATAACGTATCTGTATATTGTGTATAATTTGAACTATGCAT
>JAVFBZ010036287.1:0-10119 GCA_032466195.1 Katharina tunicata
CTCCCCCATTACCCAACAGAAGTTCTGGGACACGACTAACGTTTGTGGATGACCTGGATAGCGCCTACTACAGCTCTTCATCGTCAGGAGGGGTGAGTGTTTATATGACTTTCTTTTATTAGTGTAAAAACAGATCTTCTTTACAGAACCGAAGATTTTTCTTTGATCTTTGTTTAAAAATGGAGCGGCGCAACAAGTTGTTCTTTTTAGTGCTATTTCTCTGGGAAGTCAAAATGAAAAGTGAATATTTTTTCATTCATGGCGATATGAAGCAAAAAGGGATCTTGCTTTCTGGTAGTGCCAGAAGTAACTCTCCTATGACATTTTATCATTTTTTACATTTTATAAGACGGAGAGTCACAGTGAAACACTCTTAGATAAAGGTCGACCCTACTCACTGTCACTCTCCGTCCTATAAAATGTAAAAAATTATTAAATATCATAGAAGAGTTACTTCTGGCACTAGCTTTCTGGAGGTTATAGTTAGTGTTCATTAAACTTTTGTGGGTGTAAAATAAGTTAGTGTTCATTCAACTTTTGTGGGTGTAAAATAAACAAGGGAAGTAACTCAAAATAATATAATTTTTAAAATGACATAAACGGATCCATTTGTATAAAACTTGGTTCACTTCGGTGACGGATCTTGTATGTAATGACTAGGTATTTTGAATATTGATGCGAACGACATAGAGAGGCTTGATCTGATTAAATGACCTACGAAGAAATTTAAACTCTTTATCGTGACTTGATTCTCTGGTTGCATTGGTCATTTCGACCTAATGTTATGATAAATAGTTCTCTTTTATTTCTTTATTTTCTTTGCTGTTACCGGCTCTATGTCGATTTTTATAGATGCGGATTGCACTTGTGTCCTATAGGAAACGTTTATCTATATGCGATATAGGTATTGCCTGCAGAGGTAAATATACCGCTGATGGGCTAAAAATGGCCTGTCATTACACAAAAGCCGATAATCGGATTGGATGGAAGGCACCCGAGATAGGCGATGTTAAACTAGAATGAATCGGATCTTAATAATACTAAACCCACACACAGATCGCTATTTAATACTAGCAAAATGTGTAAGTGAAAAACAGGAAAACCCTTTTATTTAAATGTATCCCATTGTTCTGGTTTTTTTTTTTAAATTGTTGTTCTTTAATCTGCCCAGTGATTTAACATTATAGACTTCACGTTGTTATTGTAAGTAGGTATATTCTCCCTAAAATCACAGATCAGCATCCCAAGCGAGAACGACAAACCTAAAACGGCCGGGGTATGTTCCGGCATGCGTACTCTGGTTAACCGGCATGATGGCGAAGCTATTTATTGAGCAATTAAAATCACGGATTGAATGATTTTATACTCGACAATACAACTGCCATTCTGCCAAACAGTGCTATTAATGTTACCTATATATCCGTTGATATAAGACTGATGCAAAATAGTTTGACCGAAGAAAGAATCATATAATCTTGTAATCATTGATACTGTAAAGACCACAAGATAGACACCGTATCACTGTTCAACGCATTAAACGATCGGTTCATCTGGCAAATATTAAGTGATGTTCTAATTCTAATCACAGGTTGGGTAAATCCTTGAAAACACGAAAATTAAAAAGATGGTTAGCCTACTGGCATAAACTAAATGGCGAGTCGATACCTTTGTGTTGAAGTCTCGCAGTAGATTCCCCAATAATGTTTAGAATGGTGTTGCACATAAACACTCGTACTTTTAAAATATAAACTGAAGAAAAGCATTTCTAAGGACTGTGTATCATTATTAGTTCCTCTGTTCAATTCGTTCTGAACCAGTGCTACTGACGATCTTACTTCGACACCCCCTCCCTTTATAGGCCTACAACAATGGAAGAAAAAACATCGACTTCATGATGGCCCGTAAGGAGCACAGTGCACACGAAGCCTTAAAAACACAAACTTCGTGTTGCTTCGTAGAGAGCATTTGGCACATAAATCGCACAAAACATCGAATTCATGCTGCTTCTGAAAAAGCACAGCGCACGTGGCGCTCACAAAAGCTTGACCTTGTGTTGTATCGCAAAGAGCATGCACCGGTGACGTGAAGCCCATAAAACATTGACCTCGTGTTGCTTCGTAACAGCACAGGGACAATGAAGCCCACAAAACGTCGAACTCGTGTTGTTTCGTAAAGAGCGCCAGGGACATGGAGCCCTCAAGGCATAGATCTCGTGTTGCTCCGTAAAGAGTGCCGGTGACATGGAGCCCACAAAACGTCGAACTCGTGTTGCTTCGTAAAGAGCGCCGGTGATATGGAGCCCACAAGGCATATATCTCGTGTTGCTTCGTAAAGAGCGCCAGGGACATGGAGCCTCAGGGCATTGATCTCGTGTTGCTTCGTAAAGAGCGCCGGTGACATGGAGCCCACAAACGTCGAACTCGTGTTGCTTCGTAAAGAGTGCCAGGGATATGGAGCCCTCAAGGCATATATCTCGTGTTGCTCCATTAAAATCACAATGCATACGACGCCCACACAACATCGACATGCAGCGTGTTACTCCTACAGAGCACCGGACACATGAAGCTGTAAAACACCGACTTCGTGTTGCTCCTCCGGCAGAGCACAGACCACAAGAATTGACCAAATCCACCTGCGCTAGTGACTATTGAAAAGCACTGCTCCAAAGGCGTATAACCAAGTATAATCTGTATGTATACATGATGGTGTCAGTTTGATTTCAACTTTAATTTTTCAAAACACAACGCACATCTTGCTGAGCGGGTTGTTTTAAATTTGTCTTAATGACTCATGGACAAGCTTATTAAAAGAGTCCATTGTTTAACGCGTATATGAACCTCAGTTCATATTCAATCACGTGTGAGAGCCTGACTGCAACCGATAACGAAACTTATAATTATAATATGTTACTGCGGAACTGCCGGAATACCGGTTTTGAACTTTATAATAGGGAAAAGGAAAGGCCGATAGGGATGTGTCATTATAGGATGTAGTTTTACATACAAGATGTGTGAATTATTTATCAACCCTGTACTGTGGTTATCAGTACTTTTCAGTTAAAGTGTGATGCTGAAGTAGAGATATAAACAGATGTTATAGTGTACTATGTTGAATCGTAAGTAAAATTTTTATTGATTCTGTATTGTTTAAAACATGATACTTTACGCTTTTAAAATTTTACATGTGAGGAACCGGTTCTCTATAAAATACTACTGCTCTGACAAAATCTGTTACAGTTGTTTAAAAGCGTTGGCACAAGCGTTTGTACAATTGTGTTGCTTTTTATTGGAGTGGATTTATTATAACACCGTAGATATCACTTTGTTAATTCATGACAAAATTATCAAGCAAATAGTTTATTTCGTTCTCCAACATGAAGTTTTGTTAAATCAGAGACTGACACTTCACTTGGTTACATTTCTGTTAGAGTCGACCGTTTGCAGTTGGTCCGTATATCGTCGATTACGCTTGCGCAAGGGTTCTGGTATTACGCGGAGTGACCGTTGTCAGTTTTGTTTTAGGAGAGCCGCCCTTTGGCTAAGGATGTTTCAAGCTTTACTGTCTTTACGTAGCACTATAGAGGAACATCAATTTCCCAACAGAACAATACACCTCACATTCTGTGGTTGTTGGTTTTTTTTTACTTTCTACTGTTACCGTACAACGCCGTCTTATAAGTGAAATATTCTTGACGGCGGGGCCGTCCCGTGGTTGAGCGTTGAACTACAGAACCCCCTCAACTGTATACCCGGAATTAGGTTCAATCCCCCCTGTGGACCTTAGGTATATAATGGAAGTTTTCCGGTGGCTGCGGGGTAGTTTTTACAAGATTTCTTCTCGGTTTTCCACCATACACCGGCATAAGTCGTCATATATGTGAAATACTCTTGAGTACGACGTTTAACACCAATCATTCGAACAAACAATTTCTTGAGCAAGGCGTAAAACACCAAACAATCAATCCCCCAATCAATTTCCAGGTAAAGTCGACTGGTGTCTTCAAGGCATGTTGATTTCGCCCACTATTAACGCCGGTACAATCGCTGTATATCAATGAAACTGGCGATAATATCAAACGGATAAATACAAAAAATAATAATAAAAGAAAAACAATCTGACATGTTCATCGCCGCCGTAAGTCTCAATGACAGTTATAAATACATACTAGGTAATATAATGGGCAATTATCCGGTATTTTGTTACATATCTTTATGTCACCAGCGCAAATTAACAGGAGTAAAGTCGTTTATCCGATAGATGATACGAGGAAGTGGTAGGCCTACATATTTACTAGCACACGTGGCCACTGCTATCAAGCAGTTACCCGAGTGACGCATAACATTACAACGTAACTGGTCAAAGCGCTGACTCAAATTGTAACTTATATACGATTGTGAAGTAGCTCAAATACATAGGCCTACATAGCATATCCGCAGAGCTGAATGTAGCCCAAAAAATAACGTGTGCTTTTTTTCGACCCGTGCAACACATTAACTTGCTGTTTGGTTCCTGACCACCGCAGGTCGTCGGTTCGATTCCGCAAACATTTTTGAACTATAAGCTCCTATCTCCCATATAACAAGAGTGTTATCAGAGCAATATCTGAAATAAGGTAAAAAGTTTGTTAGTTTGAATCGAACAACAAGTGCCTGTTTTAATTCTAAATGATGCACGCAGGTGGTTGGCGGGAGCATCCTCACTCGGAAGCCATGTTGGACGTGGTACGATCATCGCCATTTAAGCCGGAACTTTTTCCCAGCCTGTGGGTAAAATTGCCAAATACAGATGGATTCCATAGTTTCCATTTGTGTTACATTCAGAATATAATTTATTCATGAACTAAACTGTGTGCATCTAAAGCCGTAAGAATTTAACCCGTTAACCCCATGTCTGCTTATATATTTGTTGTGCATATCGCGGTAAAATGGCTTCCGGCGAACAAAATGTTAATTTTCAAACATAATTCATACATCTATCACGACCGAGCTTAGTGATGAGAGCAAATTAACGAGAAATCAAGCGAGGTTTGGCCGATTGGGAGCTTCCTGTGTCCTGGTGCATCTGAGCTGAGAGGCATCAGTAAGCCGATTTGCTCTGGCGTCCCGCTAAATAGCCTATTTTGAGTCCTGTACGGTTCCAATGGCTTGGGTCATTGTCGGTTGTCAGTGTTGTTGAGGGCGGTTACTTTGCCCATTGCCTGTCACGCTGTTTATGCATATGAGTGAAATAACTTCAAGTTCGGCGTAAAACCTCAATCAATCAATCATTCTGACAAAAAAACAACACAGGAACACATAGGTGAAAAGACATCACGTGTTTTGTTTAAACAATAAAATAATTTAACCTATAATAATTGAGTTTGAAAAACCCGCGTTCCAGTCGTCAAATGAAGCGGAAAGTCTTTCATCGAATGTATAATCTGCATGGCGACGCATGAATTATAATGGCTGTAGAATTTTCGAACTATGTCAGCCGTCCATATGTTATCCATGTTTACTTGTTTTGTTTTTTTATATATTTATAACCTACCATTTGACGCGCCAACCAAACAAAGCATAACAACAAAATATCAAGGTTAAATATCAGCGCTACAACGACAACCCTATACCTATAGCAACGAAGAGCTGTTTTTGCTACTACTGTTGTCGAACAGATGTAGAGCGACATGCGATACGCAGTGTAAACTTTTAAACTGCTAATAGATACGTGTTGAATGTGTGCCGGCTGATTCGTGTAGCATATAGCCCGAGGGAATGAATGTAAGAAAACTAAACCATTTGAGACAATGTTGCTATTTTAAGACTGCTAAAAGGTTAGGCTGTTTCTTTCGACAAAAGGTGAAGCATAATGAATTGACCTTACAATAATTTTGCATTAAGACGTTCACGACTAAAGCTAAGTGAAACGTTTTCTGCTCAACCAAACTTCTATCCAAAAGTAGTAATAAGGTCCCTTTTAAATTGTTTAACGGTTAGTCTTTATAAGACAAGACGTCATTTATTGATTTTTCGAAAAGCAACCCAATAAATATTCTGTACATGCGCCAAACAGCGCCATAACCGAAAATTAAAGTAAGAAAAACGAAAACGAAACAAGAAAAAGCAACGTTCGAATGGTATTTTTAATTTACAATTGATTTATATTTTCGTCTATTATAGAGCAGAATTTTAAACTTTGTGGTTTTCCTTCTTATTTGTTGCCACATTTGGAATGAAATTCAGCGTACACTTGTTGAACTGTGAAAAAAAAGAAATGTACCAAATAACGCCATACACATTAGCAAAAAAGTTTCGTGCAATAATATACAATCTTTCAATTAGCCAAAAAAATCAAAATAACTAGCAAAGGACACAGCTAGGATAATATTTGAGAAATACATTTTTCTGACAGCTTATAAAGGCTAAATAAATCTGAAATATTTAACTTTCATTTTTCTGCGCACAAGGAGCCCGATTACACAATGTACGTGGGAGTTATCTCCCTTTAAAACACAAAACAAAATATTCCTTCTTACAATAAAACACACAATTCAAATATTTATTACTCCTGAGGTTTATTTAATAACGTCAATTCAATGAAGCTTTTCTTGAGTACAACGAAAGCTATAACAATTTTTCAATAAAGATGGACTTACACTGAGGTAAATGCAAAACAAATATGCAGTCATTTATTTATTTTGGCTAAGTTATTTGTCACCATATAAAATCATAGATTTTGTTAAGTTAGACAATTACAATTTTATTTAACAGCTTACCCAAAAGCTTAACCATCTAGGATGAAGAATATTTAAATTTATAAATTATACTGATATAAAAAGTATAATTATAATAAACTGTACATTAAAAGGGATGAATATAACAAAATAACTATCCTTTATTTTCATAATATTAAAATGTTGTTCAAAAAATCCATTTACAATAGGTATGGTTTGTTTGATTGGTGTTTAACGTCGTACTCAAGAGTACTTCACCTATATGATGACTTATTAATTTGCTTTGCCGGTGTATGGTGGAAAACCGAGAAGAAACCTCGTAAAAACCACCCCGAGAACTCCGCAGCCACCAGAGAACTTCCCTTAAAGACTTATATACCTGAGGTCCACAGGGGGAATCAAACCTATTCCCGGTCAAATAAATCAAATTTATCAATATCACATTGTAATGAATGACTATTTTGACAACAATTTATTTTAATTGAAACTAAAATGAAAAAAAATGACAGACTTATAGGCAATCACAATATAAAAACATGACGACTGAGATGGATTTTCATTTTTCTGGATATAGCAAACAAGAAATCGCAATATAATAAAAAAAAAAATATTCACAGATTTATAAAAGAGCAGATTTCAGAGTACAATTCAACAAAATGTTTTTTACCCTCTAAGAACAAACACAATGTGACACCTCTGAAAGAAGAGATAGGAACTTCATGATTGACTGTACGTTTTGATTAATTGATCAAACAATCATTTCTTTCAGACAATAAACCACAGCATTGTTTCAATCCTGAATTCGTTATCTTTTATTATGAGTTTTCTCAGTGTACTTTATTATGAAAATTACAAGATCAGTATCAAAATTTAAGTGAGAATATATATTCTGTTTATTTCATGATATATATCACAAAGTCAATACAATTTTAAATTGACACTGCTGACAAAGATAATTACTAAACGATCAATCAGCTGAATGTATTATTTACTTAAAAGACATGCATGCAAATTGATAATAACAGATAACCTAGAAAATAAAGATTTATACATTAAAACAAACAATGAAATAAAATAATCAGCTAGTTTTAAGCCTACCAATGATCACGATAATCACAGTATGATCAATGATGTTCAAGTGGTTGGTGTTACTTTTCGTGGTGGAAATTAAAATGGATATTAAAAGGGAATTATAACCCGGAGGTGCATAAAATTAATCCATATTAATTAATAGATAATATCACCATATAAAATGTGAAGTGAATGTATTCCTTGTAGATCAAAGATAACTATAAATTGAATAGATTAGATTGCTGTATTTGATCTTCATTTATGATAATCAAGATATTAGATAGGACAGATCCATTATATTGAAACAGGTTCAAGAGAGCTATGGACATTTTATTTATTAAATATCAATATTAGTACTGGTGTTCTAAAAACATATTCATTAAGAGACATACTTATGCTGTATACAATACCATTACAAATAATTAAAAAAGAAAATCTATTGTACAGTTTTAAACAAATATTTAATTAACAAGGCAGTCTGAACAAACTCTAGTAGACCAGTAACGGGGCTCTTTTTTCAGTTACTATAACAATCTTTTGGAGACAGATATCAATTTACAGACGGCAAAAGTTATTTCATAGTAGTGGGTGTACCCAAACCCACAGTTGCCTTGTAGAAATATGGTTTTAAAAATTCCTCCCTGTGTACCCACTAACAGGTATATTTTGAAACATTATTTGGGGCTGATTAACAAAATAACGACAATGTGGCAAATAATGATAAGCAGTTTCCGAAATTGGGCCCCAGGGGAATCTCGAAGAGTCAGATATGTTTGTTTGTTTGTTTGATTGGTGTTTAATGTCGTACTCAAAGGTATTTCATTTATATGACGACGGATTCTCCACTTTTTAATCTGCTCTACTCGATACGGCGGAAAACCGGGAGGAAACCTGGTAAAAACCGCCCCCACGATTGCCGAAGTCAACTCGTGTGACTCCATCATATACCTCAGGTCCACTGGGAGACTCGAACCTGTGCGGTACATCGAAGGAGGATCTGGAGTAATACGTGCTAACCATTGAGCCACAGCGCGGGCCCCGAGTCAGATATGAAGTTACTAAACAAGTCGTCATTCAGTGGGCTACAACTGTTGCACATGCGACAAAGAAAGATGTTTGACAGGTGATCCTCTTTAAAATGTTACAATGGTGGCTTATTGACTATAAAATGGTTGACATTCTTTATTTGTACTCACTACAAGTAGCCAATGTTTTGAGTTAATCAGATAAAGTGTTACAGTCGCGGGTAGTAGGAGAAAAGAACGGTTACTGATCAAAAAAGTAGTACGTCTTTTGAGGATATGGGTTTCTGGTGGAAACTGGAGGTGGGATTCAAATTTATTCAAATTGACAAGTTTTCTGAACAAGAATTTTATTAAATGCGCATAATCAATGATTTTATTGAAAGTTTGTCATGATTTTTTCATTATTTTTATCTTAACATTATGCATATTAACTTCCGATCTTTGGACGAAACCTGTTGGTTTGTGACCTTCCTATCAACAATCCGGAAAAATACCCAGCATGCAAACTGTAGAGGGCATTGCAATATAGCTGTGTTATTACGGGCTAAATGTGTAATAACACAGAAAATAATATTAACAGTGATCGCAATCTGACTTAATAACTAGAGCCTACGAACACCTGGTCATTCTACCATAAATACCTGTACTAGCAAGAACATCATTCTAATTAAATACAGGTAAAAATAACGATTGAGAAAAAACTATATAAAAAAAAAAAAAAAACTAGAAAGAATGAGGGGAATGCTATCAGGCCAAATTATATGTATTACTCTTATTAAGTTTCGGATATCAATTTAGTATTCATATAATTATATTACTGCCTGTTCATGTCAGGTCTGGATGTTATTTCAAGTACAGCTCAGATACTGGTAATACTTCTGTTTTCAGCTGCATGTAATTTGAGAATTTGTACTTCAGATTTGCTTCATTTTACTAAAAAATCCTGACTTTAACGCAATATCATTATAGGCTGAAGCTGAGAAATCTGTTTCGTTTTAAAATTTAGGATTTAATTTTGTTTGAAAGGCATGCTTATTAAGAATTCAAAAAGTGAAGTCAGACTACGAATCAGGATTTGGGAGTCATCTTGGAAGTGCTTTCTGTTATTTCCAACAATATTTAAAAAAAAGAGAGAAATTATTTTTACCTGAAATTTGCATGAAGTCATACTAGGAATTAAGATTTGGGAGTCATCTGGGACGGAAGTGCTTTCTGTTATTTCCAACAATATTTTAAAAAAAGAGAGAAATTATTTTTACCTGAAATTTGCATGAAGTCATACTAGGAATTAAGATTTGGGAGTCATCTGGG
>JAVFBZ010036298.1:0-10835 GCA_032466195.1 Katharina tunicata
GCCCACATTGACCAATGGGTGAACAGGTGAAGGATACCGCCCACATTGACCAATGGGTGAACAGGTGAAGGATACCGCCCACATTGAGAAATGGGTGAACAGGTAAAGGATACCGCCCACATTGACCAATGGGTGAACAGGTGAAGGATACCGCCCACATTGACCAATGGGTGAACAGGTGAAGGATACCACCCACATTGACCAATGTGTGAACAGGTGAAGGATACCGCCCACATGGTGGTCCAATGGGTGAACAGGTGAAGGATACCGCCCACATTGACCAATGGGTGAACAGGTGAAGGAAAGCGCCCACATGGTGGTCCAATGGGTGAACAGGTGAAGGATACCGCCCACATTAACCAATGAGTGAACAGGTGAAGGATACCGCCCACATTGACCAATGGGTGAACAGGTGAAGGATACTGCCCACATTGACCAATGGGTGAACAGGTGAAGGATACCGCCCACATTGACCAATGGGTGAACAGGTGAAGGATACCGCCCACAATGACAATGGCAGCACACAAAATGACACAGGATGCATTACAGCACCCCTCAATCAATAGGTTTCCTGGTTCCCTTCAACCAAATAGTGCACCAGGGCACAGGAAGATTCCATCATTCACCATAA
Organism: Katharina tunicata; assembly: GCA_032466195.1. NCBI lineage: Eukaryota > Metazoa > Mollusca > Polyplacophora > Chitonida > Mopaliidae > Katharina > Katharina tunicata. The sequence goes on from JAVFBZ010036298.1 coordinate 632, forward strand.
ATGAAATTAAAGACAGACACTATTTCTTTGTTAGGTGTTTTAGGCGATATCCTGTGGCATAATTGATTTTTGAGCTGTTGAGGTTAAATGGAATACTCAAATCTAAATATTATAATCACACAAATACCGTTCCAATGATCCACGGTGCTCCCTGTGTACCATCAAAAGAATTCATTTAAAGCTATACCCTGCATGGATGCATGTAGCGGAGATCTAATCTTGTTTGTTTGTTTGATTGGGGTTTTACGCCGTACTCAAGGTTATTTCACTTATATGACAGTGTGCCAGCCCAATCTGTGAAGGAAACCACCGTAGATGACTTTCGCAACACAGAAACTGTCACAATTCACTCACAGGATGAAAAATAGGACGCCAAAACAAATCATCATCCTGTGTCCTTTAGCTCAGAGACCACCAGGGCACAGGAGGCTCCCACCCAACCACCCACAATCTAATCTTGAAAATCGTTCCAATTAGTCCAGTGAGGATTTAGACAAATGACGTCATGGTGATAATCGAAATGACGACAGCAGGTCAGTGCTTATTTATAAATAGGTTTTGATCGATCATGAGTAAAAGACAAATCAGCCTAGCTTTTGAAAGGATTCAATATTTAATAAACAGATCTACATGTATATTGTCAGCGGTTTAACCAGCATTTAAGCTATTGAAGCTTAAATAAAGGTAAACACTACACTGATACTAATAAACACTTGCTGCTATAATAAATGTAAATTATGATCACAGACACAGAACAAAAATATATGTTGTTATGATCTTATAAACAGGGGTATAATGATTTAGAGACAAATTTTGGAGCACAAAAAATGTACTAATTTGTGTTAACCAATCAATCAATGGCATTCAAATATTTCCTTATGATCCTACAATAATTGCCTAGAGGCAAATTATTAATTAGCCAGGTGCTGGCCTCCTGTGCCCTGGTGATCACTGAGCTAATTAATGGGCATCAGGAAGCCAATTTGTTATGGTACCCTATATTTCATATACATGTCCTGAAATGTATTGTTACCATTGTCATAAAGGGTGGTTTCCTTGACCCATTTGGCTGGCACACTGTAATATAAGTGAAATAACCTTAAATATGATATAAAACCCCATAGAGCATCTAGGAAATATTGAGATACCACAATTTTAACAATATAATGTTCACAATTACCCCTAGGGATTATTATTTATTTAACATTTATGTCATACAATATTTTATGAAAGTGGTAACAATTGTGGGAATAATTTACACAGAGCGACATACCAGCAACAATTATTTGAAAATAAAATGAGGTCTAGTCCCAAATCACAAATTTGTCTGACCCTAGTTTCCTTCAAATAATAAGTGACTCCATGTCAGATATGTGTCTGGTTTATTTCCAATTACCACTGACCTGTGTTTCACTGATTTGGGCCAGTTAGCACCTGACACACTATTCAATAATGTAGCATTAACACTGTACTGGTCCCTCACTGATACTCAGCACAGAATTAATATAAATGCCAGCATGAGCTTTGTGTTTGTGTATAGGTGTCAACATAAACACACGCAATAACTTCTAACTTCTGCTTAGTTTATTTATGCAACAGCTCTTGAATGGTATTATCCTGGGAGGAAAACTGTGTTTAAACCCACAAGACAATCTGCTGATATCTGGCACATAGACTACATACTGCCAACACGGAATTACTCAAACTACCTAGGAGAGGCCCTAAGGCCAAAACCAAAATACATTTACATAATATCATGACAAGCAATCAGCAGTCAGATCAAAGCTGAGTAATATAATATACATTCGCTTATTAAGAAAATATCAGGGGTTGTGTTCACCATTGACTTCCACAAAAAATGCCTACCACAAGACTAGGATTGATAGTACTTCGCTAGGATGTTTTTTATTATTCACAAAACCACTTCAGAAATTTTAAATGTTAACATTGTTTGAGTGTACATTAAGAAAAACACTTTTCCTTGGTAAATTCCAGTCTACACCAGATAAAATGGAATTCTAGCAAGGAGACATTTTAAGTTGAAAATGTTCAACAGAATTCTAAAAAGAGGTTACAAAATGTAGTAGAGACTAATTTATTTATCTATTTATTTTTCTGTCGTACTCAAGGGTATTCCACTTATGACCCGTTTTCCTTGACGGCGTACGGTGGCGTAAAATGGGAGGAAACTGTGGAACAACCACCCTGGGATCTCCGCAGTTTAGGAAAAACTACACTTATATACATCAGGTTTACATTGCGATTGGACTTATGCAAGGTACAGTGATGGGGGTTCAGCAATCTATCGCTCAACCATCGATCAATGGCATGGCCAAGACGACTGAGAAGAGACGAAAGTTGTAGGGTTTGGGGATTGGAAAATTAATTTGTTTGTTTGATTACGGTTTAATTAATGCCGTTCTAAAGGTTTTTTCACTGATTTAACAGCGTGTACAGGAATTAAAACAGGAAGCCACAATAAATCAGCTTCCTCAGGCCCAAGGATCACCAGAGCACAGCAAGCTCTTACCGAACCACCTTCGAAAATTAATTTGAGCTGGGCTCACAAAGATTATATACAAAGTATAAACAAGATAATTATCATCATGTACATGTACATGTATAATGAAATTCCATACATATTTTTCACAGAAACACTTCTGTTATTCAAGAGTATTGATGTTTTTGATGTTCAACTGTTATTCTACATTACCTTTAGAAGAAGCCCTCTTAACACCTATGTCATCACATGTCATCACAATGAATGATAACATATGAACCAACAGCAGGTTAAATGTATTTTCTTGTAGGATTTCCAACATAAACCGTTAAGTCACAGCTATTGGTGCCTTTGGCATCTTTGGCGACCACAGCTAAATGAGAAATTAATATGTTGGCAAATTGAAGCGAAGATGTACGCAAGCCTAATTAACAAATGATGGTAATAAACTATTCAGTGTTTATAAGCCTGTATCAGGAATTGTGATTTAATTAATTAACTAAATGAAGGTATTAATTGCTTTTATTTATTTTTTATTAATTTAATAACCCGAAACCTACTAAAGTAGGTTATTGGATGGATTTATATAGGTAAAGGCAAGGCTGTTAATCAAAGCTAAGGTTCTATACATCAGATAATTCTCTTCTGTTTCTATAACATGGATGACCAGTGACTACAAGCCAAGATATGTAATTGATAAACTGTACTGTTTTATTATCAGTATATCAAGTTGATACGATATGGTAGAAAATTGAATGTCCTTATATTTAATTAGAGTTGAGTCCAAGATAATAGCTCATGTACAGTAATTGCTTCCAAACATATATGTATTTGGAAAGGCACGGTAAAATGCCAGTTACTATCCTTTCTCTCATGTGGCATACAACCTGTTGTCATCCCAATAGGCCAAGAAAATCACATCATATACAAGGCAAACAATGACCACAAACAGAATCACAACAAACAAGACTGGCCACAAATGATGACCACACAGCACAAATGCTTCTGGATGTCAGCTAAAGAGCACCAAGTCACAGGAATTAGACAATAAAGGGACCATGAATGAAGCCAGACTCCACTTGAATTACCTTTTCATAAAATCCTTATCTTAAGTGGATAATGCTGGAGTAAGAAATTACATTTATAGTGCCCATATTGATTGATTTGTTTGTTATAGGTCTACTCTGTACTTAAGGTTATATTTCACTCATATGGGAGTATGCCAGCTCATTGGGGGAAGGAAACCACCTTAAGCCACACCAAAGGACATTTACAGGACGTAAAACAGTACACGACAACAAACCAGCTTCTTGATGCCCGGCCCTTAGCTCAGACAGAACAAATACCCAGGAGGTTCCTGCCCAACCGCACGCATAGCCATATTGAAAAATATCAAGCAACTGAGGAGTTACTAACAGTGCTACACGATTCCAGTCGCTTCTAAAGTAAAAACAGTTCTACCTGGAACAGTTGCACCACTGTGCCTCCAATGTGAACTGTATAACATCATAAGTAGTCATTGATTTTTTTTCCCAGCGGCGCAACTGTTGTTACAAACAATGACCACATAGGACAAGTGCAAGACTCGATACTGACAAGCCCGCTGATCAACTCGACACAAAAAATGTCAAAAGCCTAATACAAACTTGGAAGTGAAACGAATCCCCTAGCAGTAAGCATTATCGTCTTATGTGCATTCTATTTACTGCGATAAACTTATTCCAAAAAAGTCTATAATGACCTAATGATGACCTAGATCTCACAACCCAGAAATTCGAACTTGTTCAAGATACTTTCATAATAGACATGTGCGTTTGGAGAAAATTTATCCAAGGGTTCACCCGCTAGAGTGATGACAAAGGAAACCACATGTACATACATGTATGTACGTACAAACATATCTCTGTGAATAAGAATCAGTGTATGATAAGGGGCATCAGGATATAATAAATGACTACCTTTTCTGTGAAATTTTAAATCCTGATGATACAAAGCGTTTAATTGATTTTGCTTGTGACACAAACCCAAACACCGCCAAGAAGTTACAGATTTATAATTCATGTCAGCAGTATAAAACATAGACAAAACATGGAAATCAATATCAGTATATTTTTATTTGGCATTAAAGTATGTGTACATGTATGTTAGTGGCATTAACATTCTCTTATTTTTAATATAACTTTTTGTCCATGAATTGAAAGCTAGTCAGATCAATAACCTATGTGGCTGACATTTACAACTGGAATTCTAGAACTTGTCTCTTGTGGGTTCATCATTATTAGCCTTACAATTTGCTCTAAACAAAGGGATATTATAAAATTAATGAAAACATGTTATTTTCTACTTGACATATGAAAAGCATTTGATAGAAATAACAGATGCTTGTTGAGTGGATTTTGTTATAATATGTAAACAGTATATTCAAGTGGTAATCCATAAGTTATCTTCAATGTTTCAAATGAAGTTTTTAAGATAATCCAAAGCATACCGGTAATGATAAGTTGCCAATTGCTCAAACCCAACCCCACACTGAAAAAACATATCGATCACTGATACCATTGTTGTCCGTTCAAGAGACAATAAAACCGCATTATTATAGAACAAAAAAAATGCAGGTCCCTAACACAAACAGGATTCAAACAACTGTCTTCATTAGCTTAAATGTCAAAGAAATATAATGTACAAACTTGGCTAAACAGATGGAGTAATGATTGCCTGTCTCAACCAATATCCCAAGGGTCTTATTCAATTGGCTTACAGGGTCATAGAAAATAATATACCAGCTGAGCCATGGTAGCTCTGGTAATGAATAGTACCTGACTTGTAAACAATGTAGAGGCTACCCAACTCTATCTACAGAAATAGTATACAATGTCTGTTTACTCACCATAATCCTGTTGATGGCCAGGATCGCCTTGATAATTTCTGTAACAATAGTCGTCTTCGGAACGGTTGCCCGACTGGCTTTTGATCGTCAACCACTCTCAAGTTCATAAAGCGCATTTTATCGGCCATGGCTTGATGTCCGTGAGACCACAGGTGGCTTAAATGATCTCTACAAGTGTTTGGAGATTCTGATGAGGAGTCCCTATCCATTGAAGGTAAACTTTTCCTCCCACCTACAGTTGACAATCTTGATGAAGGTAGTGACATTGATGCTTATAGCATGTACACAGATCAGATCTTTAAGATTGAGCCAATAATCTTTCCTTTATCACGGAGACCTGTCAGCACAGACCACTCAGGCAGCTCCAATCACACCAGAGTTATCTTGAAATAAACTGCATTTCCCTGTCACAAACACTTGTAGCACTGCAGAGTACAAGCCAGAGTGTAAGCCTATTATTCCGAGAGTCACCAGCCTCCTCGTGTGGAGCCAGTGTTTCACATTAAACTGAGGATAATGTGCAGCAATGATAATGATTTTAGCAGAACTTCTAGTAAACTTGTGTAATTCAAGTCAGGACTGGTTCACATTAACTGATAATGATGTGGAAATTTGGCACAATGTTTAGAAGCCTTCAACAGTTTTCAGAAATGCAGTCCTCTTTAATAACTATGTTCTCCAATAAGAGCAGCAGAATAGCCGTGTTATACAAATTGTGACAGTTCTGTTTCACATTAAATAAATATTATTGCATTGTCATGCTAATGCTAGAGTTTTCAAAACTATGTCCAGTTTTATCACACATCTATATTTTACATGAAACCCTCAATATATCTCTTATTCACAAGGAAGACATTGCAAGGTTTCCTTTAGAATGGCAACCCGTAACAACATAGAAGGCTCAATGTCAATTCAATTAATTACTACTACAAAGTATTAGTTATTTGAAAACAGCTCTCTCTCTCTCTTTTGTGTGGATTTAAGAGAGAACATATACTTTGCAACAATTACAGGTGAAATAATTATGGCATAGATTAGGTATAAAGTTAATAATTTGCACCTGCAATCAATTTTTTTCTGTCTGTGTTGGCTGATTACTGAGGCTTTAAATCATGTTTTCTTGTCATTTTTGCTAAAACCTACAGCAAATTCTTTAGATATATTCAAAGCAAACATGACGGATGCAACAACTTACTATCACTAGACATTTCAACACAGTTTTTTTTGTTGATATAGTTTCTTGTGCAGATATAAATGTTTCAGTAAAGGACAGTTAAGACTGAAGCATCAACCAATTTCATCCTGTCAGGGCACTCCAACTAATGTAGTTCCTTATTTTGAAGTTCCTGGCCAGTTTCGCAGCCATAAAATGCTTCTTTTCCAGAATAACAAAAATCTTGAAGACATCCAAGTTGTTGTTGTATCAAACCATCAAGATGCCAAAATCTGCTGAATAATAATACTGAGGAAACAGGGTAGTGTTTCCATGGACACCCAGGGTAAGGCTTCATTTAGTTTTTTCTAAAACAGATTTAAACTCCATGGTCTAAATAAGATCATTTTAAAAGAACAGCATCTCCACAGGGGTGCAGACTGACGACTTACTCCAAATTAACTACAGATAACAAAAATCCAAATTGACATCTCCTGGGGAAAAAAATCCAGAATGTTTGTGTTGTTTTTCTCAAATACAACAACTTAAATCTCAATCTGTTCAACAAGTGAAAAATCTATTGTAGCTCCAAATTAAATAGGTGTCTTCCACGTGAAAACAAGAACTTGACTGATGTGCTTTTTCCAGACAAGCTGGTTATGTGGACCATAAGTATTCCAATGCTGCATTTGTTAATGTACAATCCCAGTATATAGCCTTTACAACCTATGTTTGTCTAATATTGACATGCATATTGTGGTTGCAGTGGTGAAAGGCTAGCTACATGTATGTATCACACATGCACACTTAATAATTTCTGGATCCTCTGATCACCACCTGATCATCAGGTGTAAATGAGCTTATAGGTGAGCTGGACTTTGATAGCCATTACATCTGCCCTTTTCCTGACAATCTATAGACAAGGACTGTTATCTGCAGCTTAGTAGCCTCTGTCAGCAAGAGGGTTGTTATATTGAACACAAATTATATCTCAATCATGTACCAGAATCCTCAATCTATCACAGGCCCTCAAGCCCTGAACTTGGTAACCTTCTCCACCAAGCGTAATTTCTGGATACAGAATATCTAAATTATGGAGCTATGGGAATCTACAACAAAAGTATGTTTAGAATTCGGACAAAAAAAAAGCAAAACACTAATTTAAAACAAAACAGTATTTAAAAGTTTTTCTTTTTCAAAATTTATGATATAGTAAATAATAACATGGAGCCTTTTCAGAAAGGCAGTACAAGAGCAATTACAAACAGAACAGGATTTTAAAAATTTAGTCAGCAAACTCAACATTCATTTGCAATTAAAATACATGTACATTTTTTGTTTGTTTATTTTCATCTCTTAAATTTTAACACGTTTATTAAAGTTGACACTATCATTTAATGTTAAAAAAACCATTGCTGATATCTATATATATCGACTTTGTTGAAAAAAAAATTAACACATCTACAAATTTTCTGTAGATCTAGAAAAATTCTTATACTTGGATAGCATAATTAAATATGTGTTCTAGCATCTGCATTGTAGGTTTCTTGACAAAATTTTATATTTTTTCTTTTGGGATGATCACAAAATAGAATGATGATGATAATATTCAATATATTACTATAAAAAAATTAAGTTTTTTTTCTTTCCTTACATGCCTATAGCTACAATTTTTCCTTTGGACCATCTTCAGTCTTCATTTCACTGACAGAATTTAACTTTTTTCATAGTGTTGAACTCAAAGCATAGAACATAGTCTAAACATTATCTTTAACTTCAGGTCATTTCACTTGTATGACAAACTCTCATTGCCAGAGTATTGTCGAAAACAAGGATCTAAGAAATTCCTTCATTGCTATGGTACACTAATAGTGGCGGGTAATTGTCAGGAGGTCTCAGTGCTAAGGTGTATGATCAGGAAGCCAATATGTCCCTGTCCAGTTTAATGCCAGTGTAATCCAGGGAGGTGTCTTTCAACCATAGTGCTGGCATGCACTCATGGGTGAAATAACCATAAGTACAATGTAAAACCCCAATCAAACAAATGATGGTTATATTGTGATAAGTAAATATGCATTATTATGGAGACAGATCAACAGACATATTTATGCACAGCTATAAATCAGAATCAATAGCAAATTCTCAGATGTCACATGACATTAGGATTTTACCTACTGGAGGTTTAGTATGACATTTCCTTGAGATTAAGCCAGACAATCGGGTCAAGAAATCAGTGACAAAACAAAGCAGTTTTCCACTATTGCAAATCTAGTAATTTAAATGGGGAGTAATTAAAAAGGTTGTACTCACTGGCAACAGACAGACGACACAGGACACACGACACGAGACAACCACTGATCTGCCTCCAGATGTCCATCCGACGGTTCATGGGGCACCAAGACACATGATGTTACATGTATGTATGTGCCCCTGTGTTCTGTGTGCTATGGGACTTTATAGATTAATTTCTTTACTTTGTGTTCAGCTGTCATCTTAAGGGTCATTTCATACACTGACATGAAGGTGTGGATACAATGCTGTCAAAGGAACACTGATACAGAATAGATACCAGTATAATAATTATCAATTAAAAACTTATCTGGAACAGCTAATCGATATTTTTTAGTTTGTTTGATTGGGGTTTTACGTTGAACTGAAACTAAGGTTATTCAACTCCTAATGCAAAATGCCAGGCCAAAAACAGACGATGAAAATCAGTGGCGCCCTCACTGGCAACAGACGACACAGGACAAACAGGGGAGACAACCACTGATCTGCCTCCAGTTGTCCCTTGGTTCATAAGTCACCAGGACACCTGTTTCTACATGTATGTGCCCCGATGCTCTGTGTGTTATAGGACATCCTGCCAACCACCTGTGATTAACAGAAAATCTGACCAACAGTATCCCCGTTGTCGACATGTGTGAACTTTGTATTTCTTCTTTGAATAATAAAGGTTGTTGTTAAAATTTTGTTGATCATTTGCTTGAGAACGGTCTTAGGATAGGGATCGAAACGTCGCTGTAAATACACATCAGAACTTGATATCCATACATTTATGTGTTTGTTATTTGTATTTTTTGTTTAACATAAGAAATCACCTAATGTAAAAACAATGTAGAATCGAATTTTCTGCTTTAGATTTTTTGTTAAAAAGTAGATTTATTACAGTATAAGGTGTAACATCGCTGGTGTCCATTTTAATTTCCCTATAATGAGGCCTGGTATAAGCATACATGTAAAATGTATTAAACCCCAATCCATATTCTTCCAGACATTATTAAAGATAAACAATACGTCATACTTTTCTACAAAATTGTTTCAAGAAAGAATTAAACATTAAAATGGCCAAATAGCTTAAATTCTGCTTAAGAGCATGTTGACATCTAAGAAACTGTTATAAAATAATTGATGGGTTTGTCAAAAAAGAACACCTATCTGTCATCATTAGCTGATATTTCAATATGGTGGAAATGGCACTGCAGGAATTTAAGTATAGTTCACATGGGCAAACAGGTTTGTTTATTTGCTTCATGTTGAGTGTCATTTCATTAAGTGGAGAAGTTTATTTGGTGTAATAATTGTAGAATTTGTCTGTCACCTGAAACTAGCATTATCTGTTAATTAGCATTATCTGTTAATGTCCATATCATGTAAATATTTT